>JAGVVM010021409.1:0-25340 GCA_019149425.1 Psidium friedrichsthalianum | reverse complement strand
CTGTTTAACAACCCCATATCACTCAGTATCGTCATACCTGCCTCACTCATGTGCCCTAAACGCATGTGCCATAATTAAGTTAAATCAGAATCCGACTCACCTGATGAAACTACAGCAGCTCTTGTCACGGTCTCTCCTAGTAGATGATAAAGAGAGCTCACTTTCTTCCCTTTCATCACTGTCATGGCACCTCGAGAGATCTTTAGTACTCCACCTTCAGCAATGTACTTACACCCGATGTTATCGAGTGTCCCTAGAGAAATAAGATTCTTCTTGAGCTCCGGTACATGCCTCACATCTGTGAATGTGCGTACCACACCATTGTGCATACGAATCTGAACTGTCCCTATCCCCACAACCTTACAAGTTGCGTTATTCCCCATCATAACTCTACCACCATCTGCAGTCTGGTAAGTAGTAAACCAGTTCTTATGAGGCGTCATATGATAAGAACACCCCGAATCTAGCACCCATTCGTCTCCTGACGAGCCTGTAGTTACACATAAAATAGCCTCTGCATCACTAGTGCTCTCCTCAGCAACATTTGCCACACTGCTTGTAGCTTTCTGCTTATCACCTCTGTTTCTCAACTTAGGACAATCTCTCCTGATGTGACCCTCCTCGTGACATTCAAAGCACTTCATGTGTCCCTTGGACTTTCTATAATGTGATTTAGACCTGCTTTTACCTCTGCTGCTACCGTTGGACCCTCGATATTGCTCTCTACCTCGAATCATCAGTCCCCGCGCTACATCATGCGCCAGACTATTATCTCGCAACTTTCTCTGCCACTCCTTAGAAAATAAGGCAGACTTTACCTCTTCCGAAGTAATCGTAGTTCGCCCTTGCAGCAATGAATCAGTAAAGTGCTCCCATGACTCTGGTAAAGAAGCTAGCAACATCATACCCTGTTCTTCATCATCAAGTGTTTTACCGACATTCTTCAAATCCATAATGTGTTTATTAATTCATCTAGATAGGATCTGATAGACGTACCTTCAGTATATCTAAATTGAAACATCCTCTTCAGCATGTATAAGCGATTGTTCAAACCTTTAGTTACATAGAGGGCTTGAAGTTTTGCCCACAACGATGCAGCATCTTTTTCCTCGATCACCTCTATTAACACCTCATCCGATAAATTCAATAGTATTATACTCTTTGCTTTCTCCAATAACTCTATCTTATCAGCCTCTTTCATTGAACTCGGCAACTCATTTCGCCATCCAATGCCTTCGCTAAACTTGAGTTGTCAAAAGTGCACGTATCTTAACACTCCACAACCCAAAGTTGTTCCTCCCGTTAAACTTCTCAATTTCTGCTTTCACTCCAGACATAATTGCAATAAACAGAATATCCAGATAATAATCAGACAAGCAAAAGCCCCAAATCACAATCTAGAATTCTGAACCTGGCTCTGATACCAATTGTTGAAATATAAATGCGGAATAACAGGTTCTTGCAAATTAAGTCAATGCGAAAAACTCAAAAGAAATAACGAAGAACGATAAAGGACACCAGAGATTACGTGGTTCGGTCCGGATATCGGTACATACATCCACGGGGAGAGCCAGCAATAAAATCCACTATAATCGGAGAATCGGAATTACAATCGCTCAATACGCTCGTGTTTCCCGCACCTAAATTATACCCAAACCCAAAGTTGTTTACAGATAACAAACTAAACTGGACATAAACAAACTCACAAAGCACAAATCTCTATTGTGTCGAAGCGCGTACGCAAAGCCCACAAATTCGAGAACGCCAAACGTCGTCTTCTTTCTCGTCCACTGTTCGTGCGACTGTGCAATTTGTGCGGCTTCAGCAGGCTTCTCTTTCGACCTTTTATTCAAGACAAAAGTCCCTTCTTCGTACGCCGCTCAAGAGTGCATTCGCATAGGTTCAGCAGAAGGGAATTAAAAGCACAAAAAACAAAAACCCTTCCTTTGTTTCTTTCATGGACAAAGACGTTTCTGCCCCCCACATATCATATAATATTATGCTCCCCTCTTTTTCTTCTTTTAGTGGCAAAGAAGAGAAACTTTTATTTCCCTTTGCTGCAGATGATGGGCATAAAGAAGGAAACGCATGTCCAAATCCACGTAAGAATCCCGTACGAGCCGAATAGTGAATCCCTTCGTCCAAAAACAACTGAGCCAAATTTCATACATAATTCAAACTCGAGACATAATTTAACAATCTAGGCCTCTGCATAACTTCTCTACATATTCTTCGTGACCATCTATGTCCTTCCAAGACATTACCACATTCAAACCAAATGGCCATCAAACTCGTGAAGAATGTACGGACAATAACGGAGATAGAGTATCTAGTAATACATTCTCCTGAAAATCCTAATTCATCCACTAACTATCCAAGAAAGTACTTATGCGCTTATAGATTTTATTTTTACATATCTTCTTCTTTTTCGCCCTTAAACCCTACACTTCCGTTTGACCTAAATCTCTCAACTCTTCATCTCAAGCTCTACTATTTTCCATGGCTCCAGAATCCCTTTGATATTTTTCTACAAAACCACCTTCATTCGATCGTGCTTCGGGCAACAATTTGAATCCGATTTGTTCAGCGTCAAATTTTATGAGAGGTTGATCACCAGCTTGTTCTTGGCTATGATCAAATTTTGTCCAATCCAGGTATAGAAGAGGAGATTAAAAATTTCCAGGGCTATTTATCTCATCTTCCTCGCTAGACGACACCAAAGTAATAGTTCTCAAGCTTGGAAATTTACCCGTCACTTATCATATTTTTGGAGGACTTTCTTGAAAATATATATTTGAAATAATTCCTTAAACTTTGAAACTTTGATATGTAAAGAATTGGAATATTTCAGCGGGGCCATTTGTTTTAGTTATGAATATGTGATTTTTCTCCAAAAATCTGGGCTTGGCATAACTTCTCTACATATTCTTCATGACCGTCTCTATTCTCCTTAGAGATTACCTCATTCAAATCAAATGAACCCCAAAATTTGTGAAGAATATGCAGAGAATAATGGAGATGGAGACTCTGGTAATACCTTCTCCTGAAAACCCTAATTTTACACTCTGCCTGTCCAAGAATGTATTTATGCACCAAAAGATTTGAATTATACATACCTTCTTCTTTGTCAACCTTAAACTCTACCTTCTATTGCAGAATTGCCTTCATCGGTAGCGTTTCTAGGGCAATTCTAGTCGGATTTGTTCACCATAAAATTTTACAGGAGGTTCTATTGCCAGGTGGGCTAGACCTCATCAACTACTTGTTCTTGGCTATGATAAAATTTTGTCTAATCTAGGTACGGAAGAGGAGATTAAAACTTTGCTAGCGTATTTATTTGATCATCCTCATCAGACAATTATTTGTCCGCTGTCTACACCAAAGCAATAGTTCTCAAGTTTGGAAATTTTACCATCATTTATCATATTTCAGTATTGGAATCAAATTTGTTACAAAACATAGCTCTTAAATTTGGAAGGCATTTTTGCCTAAAAGTTTCCAAAATAATTCGTTAACTTGAATATATATAAGGAAATTGAAATATTTCAGTGTGGCCAAAATTTATGGATGAATATGTGATTTTTCTCCAAAAATCTGGGCCTCAGCATAACTTCTTTGAATATTCTTGGCAACCATCTCTATCCTCACTAGAGATTACCCCATTCAAATCAAATGGCCCCCAAACTAACAAAGAATATGTAGAGAATAATGGAGTTGGAGTCTCTAGTAATACTTCTCCTAAAAATTATAAATTTACACAATTCTTATCCGAGAAAATATTTATGCACCGAAAGATTTGATTATTGCATACCTTCTTCTTTTTCGGCCTTAAACCCTAGCCTTCTCTTTGGCAAAAAAAAACTCTCAATTTCTCTTCATCTCAAGCTCTGTAGTTTACCATGGCTCCAAAATCCCCTCGATACTCTACCATAGAATGGCCTTCATTCGGTTGTGCTTCTGAGGCAATTTCAGTCCAATTTGTTCACCGTAAAATTTTATGGGAGGTTCTACTGCCAGGCGGGCTAGAGTTCATCAATGCTTTGTTCCTGGCTATGATCAAATTAGGTCCGATCTAGGTGCAGAAGAGGGGATTAAAACTTTGTTGACCTATTTATCTGATTAGACTATTATTTATCAACCATCTACACCAAAGCAATAGTTCTCAAGCTTGAAAATTTACCTATCATTTATCATAATTCACTATTGGAAGCAAAATTGTTGTAAAGCATAGCTCTTAAATTTGGAAGATTTTTTTGGCTAAAAGCATCTAAAATAATTCCTTAAAATGTGATTTAAAAAGAAATTGGAATATTCAGTGGGTCCAAGATTTATGGATAAATATGTGATTTTTGTCCAAAATCTAGGCCTCAGCCTTTCTGCTTTGCGTATTCTTCACAACCATCTCTATCTGCCCTAGGGATTACTCCATTCAAATCAAATGACCCCTAAACTCAAGAAGAATGTGCAGAGAATAATGGAGATTGAGTCTCTAACAAAAACCTTCTCCTGAAAATCCTAATTATATACATTGCCTATCCAAGAAAATATTTATGCACCAACAGATTTGATTTTTACACACCTTCTTCTTTTTTGGCCTTAAACCCCACACTTCTGTTTGGCCAAAAACTCGATTTCTTCATCTCAAGCTCTGCTACTTTCCATGGCTCTAGAATCCCCTAGATATTCTACTACAGAATCACCTTCATTCGATCGTGTGCTTTTTGGGGGCAATTCGAGTCCAATTTGTTCACCGTCAAATTTTACTAGTGGTTGTGAGGTTCGCTAGAGTTCATCAGCCGTTTGTTCTTGGCTAATAAGAAATTTGGTCCGATCTAGTTATGGAAGAGGAAATTAAAACTTTGTAGGCCTATTTATCTAGTCTTTCTCCTCAAATGACACCAAAGCAATAGTTCTCAAGCTTGAAAATTTACCCATCATTTATCATATTTCACTATTGGAAGCAAAATTGTTGCGAAACATACTCTTAAATTTGGAAGACTTTTTTTCTAAAAGTTTCTGAAATAATTCCTTAAACATTGACATGTAAAGAAATTGGAATATTTCAGTGGGAGCATTTGATTTATTGATTAACATGGGGTTATTCTCCAACAATCTAGGCCTCTGCATAACTTCTCTACATATTCTTGGCAACCATCTCTATCCTCCCTAGAGATTACCCCATTCAAATCAAATGAACCCCAAATCTCGTGAAGAATATGCAAAGAATTAATAATAGAGATGGAGTCTCCGATAATACCTTCTCTTGAAAACCCTAACTTTGCACGCTACCTATCCAAGAAAGTATATATGTGCGGAAAGTATATAGGTCTCGATATTCTGTTACAGAATTGCCTTCATTCGATCGTGCTTCTAGAGGCAATTTTAGTTGAATTTGTTCACCGTCAAATTTTACAAGAGATTCTACTATCAAGTGGGTTAGACTTCATCAACTGCTTGTACTTAGCTTTGATCAAATTTGGTTTGATCTAGGTGCAGAAGAGGAGGCTAAAACTTTGCTAGCCTATTTATCTAATCCTCCTCGTTAGAGACACCAATGCAATAGTTCTCAAGCTTTGAAATTTACCCATTATTTATCATATTTCACTATTGGAAGTAAAATTGTTGCAAAATATAGCTCTTAAAATTGGGGGACTTTTTCGCAAAAAGTTTCTAAAATAATTCCTTAAACTTTGATATGTAAAGAATTTGAAATAGTTTAGTGGGGCCATTTGATTTATTGACGAATATGTGATTTTTCTCCAAAAATCTAGGCCTCGGTATAACTTCTCTACGTATTTGTCACGACCATCTCTATCCTCCCTGAAGATTACCCTAGTCAAATCAAATGAACCCCGAAACTCGCGAAGAATATGCAGTGGATAATTGAGATGGAGTCTCTAGTAATAGGGTTAAAATATCACGAAAAACTTCAAATTGGTACATTTATGATAAATTTGCTCAAAACTATTTTTTGATCACAAAAAACCCTAAACTGGTACACATATGACAAATTTACCCCTGAACTATTTTTTTACCACAAAAAATTCCAAATTAATACATTTGTGATAGATTTACCATATAGTAATTTTTTTACCATCAAAAACCTCAAATTGGTACACGAGTGATAAATTTGCCCTCTATTAATTTTAGCTAAATTGAGTTGATATTAAAAAAAATTACAAATTAATACATGTGACAAACAGAGGGTAAAAATTCAAAACATGTACACCTAACAATTAACACGTCATCCAATTCAACAATTTAACGATAAAATTTAACAGAAACTAACGGAAGGTAAATTTATCACAAATATACCAATTTGAGATAAATTTATCAAAGATGTACCAATTTGAAAATTTTAGTTATCAAAAAATAATTTAAGATAAATTTATCATATATATATATATATTAATTTGAATTTTTTCGTGACATCAATCCCTAGTAATACCTTCTCCTTAAAGCCCAAATTGTACACGCTGCCAATCCAACAAAGTATTTATGGGCCAAAAGATTTGATTTTTTCATACCTTCTTCTTTGTCCGCCTTAAACCCTACCCTCATGTTTGCCGCAGAACTCTCGATTTATCTGCATTTCAAGCTCTATTGTTTTCCATGGCTCCCAAATTGCCTCGATATGCTACTGCAAAATCGCCTTCATTCAGTCGTGCTACTTGGGGCTATTTCAATCCGATATATTCACTGTTAAATTTCACGAGAGGTTTCATCGTAGGTGGGCTAGACTTCATCAACTGCTTGCTCCTCGCTTATGATCAAATTTGAACCGATCCACATGCAGAAGAAGAGATTAAAACTTTGTTGGCCTACTTAATCTAATTTTCCTCGTCAGTAGCGTACATGTGCCGCATCCTGAGTATGTTTTCAAAGAATCTTCTTTTCACCGCAACTTTTAGCAGATTTTAAGATCCAGAGGAAACGATTCATATCCCATGAAACCGTTATGAATGATCATTGGCACAAGTGTGATGAACTCCTCCATGCCCAGCGCTTTCTGAAAGATTACCGAGCTGATGACCATACCACGTTGCAAGCTTTAATCACCCAAAAGAAATTGATGGAATGATTTATGGCTTCATGCCATTGCTTGTCCCTCGGGGTCGACAGCACTCGCAAAAGCAAATTTTATTCTCCCTACTCCCTTCACTTCCTCTATTAAGTTCCTGCCGGCAATTATTCATTAAGCTCATAGAACGGGAATATGACAGAAAAACACGACAGCAAAACATAACATTAATCGTTCAAGTGAATTAGAAGAAAATTAACTCGTCTAAAATAGCGAACCCCTCTGTGATAATTTTGGACGATTCACTCTCCCCATTCCAGAAGTCAGAGGTCTGGTCGTTTCCACACCCACCTTCAGTGACTCGCATGACGAGAACCAACATCACCACTTGCCTGAACAACAAATGTATTGTCATTTGCTCATCACCATTACGACGGAACAACATAGGTTCCATTGGATCACATCCTCGATTAATCACCCGCACATGGCACGACCATTTGGGAGAAACAATAAGAAATTTTACAGTTCAAAGCAGGAGACTTCATGCGAAAACAGAGATATCAAAAGCAGGAAACAGAGCTCATCCTTATAGAACATTACGTTCTTTCATTCATATAGAGAGCCATCAAAACTAGAGAACCGAAGGGATAAATTTCGTACCACTGAAGGGATGGTGCTAGCAGGTGCACCCACAAAACCAGAGGACTCCCATGAGAACTCCTTGCTTTGTCAACCCTAAAGCATTCCCATCTCTTCAAAAAAATAAAAAATGCAAGGTACACTGTTTCTGAAAATTGCAATCAACAAGAGTGCGACAGTCCTCCCTTATGCAAAAACGTAGCGTTGGTACTCCTGCAACATGCTTAATTAGATGATAGAATCTCCATGCATCAAAGCTGCAATATCAGGCGGCATGCATCCCAAGCTGCATTATCTTCTTGCTATTCCCAGAGAAATTCTGTGGATCCTCTGGTCCCTGAATGAAAGATCAAACAAAATAGAATTCTTAAATAAGAAACCATGGATTGCCAGAAACTTCATAACCTCAACACATTGTTACTCAAAAATTTTGCCTCATTCGATACCCACTTAATAGGACCAAAAAGTGCCACTACTCGGATACACTCATCAATGCTATTAAATTGCAACCTTCCTTTTATGCTAACCATAGACTAACAGACGTTGCATGAAGTATGAATGCAAATGCAAAGTGAAAAACTGACAAACTTAAATGTGTCTTGCATTTCCATTCAAATTTATACAAACTGATAAGTGAACGAACCTGCCCTGAAGAAACATCTTTCTAGCTGTAACCCTAGCTTTTCTACGCAACAATCCCACCACACTCGCAGAAAAATGAATCACAGAACAATTTAGTGAGGTCGTATACCAAATATCCTGAGTTTTAGCCATTTCATCACATTTGAGAACTTGGAACTTTCCATATTTATAATGTTTCAAAATGTGAATAGACCATTTGTTGGGCTCAGAAAATTCTTAATCTCCTAGGTTGTCTTCCCAATTTACCCAGTATGCTTGAGAACAGCCCTAACTCCTAGCACAAGGACCACACCACCAGATTAATGGTCAAAAGGCTTATAGCACCATCAATCATTTTCACGGATTACTTGACCTGCCAAAAGCTATGATTCATAATCACTCCCCCCCCCCCCATGCTTACTGAACAGATCACAATGATGACAGCTTGGCCATAGAGAAGCAGCAACCCTGCAAGAACACACAAGAAGAGACATCACAAATTCTTTTACCTTGTTTTATGGCCAATCGACAGCAAAAGAGAAATCTCCATCTGAAAACCCTACATATACTTAAGGAAAACCTGGTTATGAACCAATTACAGAGGTAAGAATACTCCATATCTATCCAGCATGTACAGACATGTTAACTTTGAAGTCATGTTCTACATCAGAATCAACTCACCCCCAATCTCTATTACGAAGCACGCAAACTCAAACTATGTTCTCTCACTTCATACTTCTCTTCTTTGCTTAAAAGAACACCTGACACATGTCAGGAACCTTATTTCCGCAATAATCAGTTCGTCTGTTCAGGACATGCTGGTCATACCAGAGTCAACTACAAGCATATGCTTCGCTACTCAATCATTTCAAGCATTCTCAGTACCAACACTGAAAAAAGTTACGATTCGGAATCAACACCTTAAAACATCTAAAGGAACAGGCTCAAGTGCAAATCCAAAATGCCAACACTCAATATGCTAGAACCAGATATCAGCAACAAATGAAGATCACAGACTCATTTCTGGAAATGCAACAGATGATCAATCCAGGTCAAGCTGTATATGAGCCAACCACATCAACACCAGAATGGCAGCTTACCTGGACACACTCAATAAGCTGCATACCTGCTGTTTATCTCAGGACAAGATATTGGCTGCCTGCATAGAGCTGGATACGAATCCATACTGTTTTTCAATGTCAATAACAAACATCAAATGGCAACAACATATTAAATTTGCACTAAATTGCATATCTCCTAACTACAGAAGACTTCCAAGATCTCTCAAAGCAGTAATACACATTGTTTCGGAGAATTTAATAGAACAACTCACAGCAGTCATCAAGCTGAGGATTTTAATCCTCATAATGTTAGGAAAGTCAGGTGACTTCATGCCAATGCAGAAACATCAGAAGCACGTAAAAGACAAAAAGGTTTTTTACTGCTATGATGGAGCTTACTACTTTCAGGCACCACGAAACCAGATGAAACAGCATGAAAACTGTTTTAACTTTGTCTCTTCGGACACTGCCACACCGGAGGCAGAGGAGAACAAAGTGCACCAACCAAAACATGGATGTCAACTAATATAGATGGATCTTAAAGAGATGTATTCAATCAATTCCTTTTAATGATAGATCATATCACAACTTCAAATATGAAATTTAAAAGATCAAATGGGGAATGATACCCCGAATCATACAATCAATAATAAAATATACAACCGACCAACGTTTATAGAATTTGAAAAGGCGTCAGAAGAAAGGATTTGAATCACTTATTTGTCACAGATCTCGGTTTCACAGTACGGCCTTCAGTGGCATTTTAAACCTTCAGAGTCCTCAATGAATAAAACACCACTGCATCGCAGGAGCCTTGTCGGCAAATTGCAGTGTTCACAATTTGTAAGTTTGAGACGTGCCGTTCATGCCACATTACTCAGCAACTTAACTATGACTCCAACAAATCCAGGCAGGCAATTTACTAAACATAAAGCAAAAAAAAAACAATTCTGGTTCTTTGCTCACCCGCAGGGTCAACATGTTTATGGAGAAATCACAATGTAACCTTAAAGCAGAGGTTTCATTGTTAGAATCAAGAACCAAGAAGCACTCGCCACACATGAAAAGAAAAAACTGACTTAAAACCGACTTACTGTCCATCAATTTTGATACCCCGACAACTTGAGAAATCTCAGCCCTGGGTTCTCTGTTCCAGCTAAAGGGAGCACATAGCTTAATCAAGTTGTCCAATAATTCCACAGCAGGAGATAAGCACGAATTATCACTGAATCATTTTCCTCCTCGTCTTCCCCACGCCGCCTTCTTATCTGTCCGACAAATCCATGAGATGGACAGAGAGATACTTCATAATCATATACTAATGAACAATGACATTGTCAAGAAAACGACTTCAGTACCCTGTAAAATTCCATCATCTCAACCACACGAAACTCCCAGAGATCTAAAAGTATTCCAGCAGTGCAAAACAAGAATTGTTTTGGAGCATTAGAATACTATCGCCGTTAGTGGAATTGTTTAGGAACAGGATTGACGCCGAAGAAAACTTAATCATAAAGGGAAAAAATCAAGTTTTGCTTATTCAAAGGTTCACTCACTCATGATTCATAAAAGAAAAACTACACCAGAACCAGCTATGGTTAACAAGCTTATACTACTGAAAATGGCCACTTTCAAGCGCCATGACACCAGAGGAAATCACAAGAGGGCAGTCAGGACTCCTGACTTCATCACAAAAAGAACATGCCCGTCTCTTCAGAAATCACCACCGCGGAGGCGGAGGACAAGGTGCAGAGTAGACTCCTTCTGGATATTGTAATCGGCAAGGGTGCGACCATCCTCCAGCTGCTTCCCAGCGAAGATGAGCCGCTGCTGATCCGGCGGAATCCCCTCCTTGTCCTGAATCTTCGCCTTCACATTGTCGATCGTGTCCGAGCTCTCCACCTCCAGGGTGATTGTCTTCCCAGTCAGGGTCTTCACGAAGATCTGCATTCCTCCCCTCAACCGCAACACGAGATGGAGGGTCGACTCCTTCTGAATGTTATAATCAGCAAGGGTGCGGCCGTCTTCGAGCTGCTTCCCAGCGAAGATGAGCCTCTGCTGGTCCGGAGGGATGCCTTCCTTATACCTCCGCGGAGCCTCAGGACGAGGTGGAGTGTGGACTCCTTCTGGATGTTGTAATCGGCGAGGGTCCTGCCGTCCTCGAGCTGCTTCCCGGCAAAGATCAGACGCTGCTGATCCGGCGGGATGCCCTCCTTGTCCTGGATCTTGGCCTTGACATTGTCGATCGTGTCGGAGCTCTCCACCTCGAGTGTGATGGTTTTTCCCGTCAGGGTCTTAACGAAGATCTGCATACCTCCGCGGAGCCTCAGGACGAGGTGGAGCGTGGACTCCTTCTGGATGTTGTAATCGGCGAGGGTCCTGCCGTCCTCGAGCTGCTTTCCGGCAAAGATCAGACGCTGCTGATCCGGCGGGATGCCCTCCTTGTCCTGGATCTTGGCCTTGACGTTGTCGATGGTATCGGAGCTCTCGACCTCGAGAGTGATGGTCTTGCCAGTTAGGGTTTTGACGAAGATCTGCATCTTCAGGGCTTGATGATGAACCTGGAGAGAGATCTGCGGTAAAGATGTACTCGTGTTTAGAGGAGAGGAAATTGAATTCAGAATTCTCGCTGGGAGTAGTTTATATAGGAGAACGGTCGCCGACTCGAGGCCAAGGTGACGTCATCCATTAAATCATCTGAAGGAAAATGATCCCGAAAAATAAGGATTGCCCACAAAACCGCGTTTGTTCTAGGACAGGCTGGCGATTGCTGCTTGCCTTTCTTTCTTCGGATTCGTATAAAAAGAGGAAAAAAAAAAATAGTTGCCATCAACATTAAATGATCACTATAAGTAGCTTAAATATTGATACAATTTCATTAATTAATTACAAATAAAAAGATAAGAGTGAGCATCCGTCACGAGAATATCTTATCCATAAGTGAAAATATAAGTAAGATTGATGTTATAAGTTTCCAACAAAAAGTCACTATTACAATAGTATCAAGGTCATTACGAAATTGTTCCAGAAAATCTTAGAATGAGTCCCTATTATTGATCTATTAGTTTTCATATATGCCCACATGCGGATTGAGAAATAAAATAGTTTATATTATGTTCATTTTCTTACCATTGTATGAAATCTTTTGAAAATTAAAATTTATATGAACATCTTGTTATTCTTTCAATAACGAAGAACAAATATTTATTCAAACTTTTAGCAAAATGAAATAATAGAAGGATAAAGTTGGTTGTTATTGCGCTTATGATTAAGGAATTTCATCAAGTGCTTTTTACTGGAAAATGATTGCTTACTCTTTTTCTTTTTCTTGCGTGTGAAATCGCACTATAATATTAACAATAATCTGCAAACTCAGGCTCAGCGGAAATTTTGGCAGTGAAACCAAGCTCTCTTTTGAGTTAATTGTTTAAATAGGAGAGAGAGAGATATGAAAACAATTATTTTGGATAATTCCCTCATAACATAATTTGGTAAATACAAATGGAAAAATCTGTTGGGAAAAATTTAAATAAAGACCCGAAGTGCCTTCATTTTCTTGATTAAAAGCCTGAAGTTGAACTCATTTTAAATAATAGCCTAAAATGTCCTTATTATATTAAATAAGAGTATGAAAATGATATTGTTTCAAATAAATGCCTAAAGTAGCTATATTAATCTCAAAAATGGGTTGACTAACAGGTTGTTTAGGGCATTTTCGTCATTTATTTTTATTTTTCCTTTATTTTTCCTTCGATTTTTCAAAAATTTAAACAAGTGTAAAAAAGAAAGAGAAATCGCCCTCTCGCCTATGGCTACCACCCCAATGCTGATAACCCCAACGGCTATCATCGCCCTCCCATTGACATTGGGGCATAGCCTTAGGCTGGAGGGCAGTCCTCCCACCTATCTTTCTTTTTTTTTAAAAAGTTACTTTTTAAATTTCTAATTTAATTTAACTAAAAATCAGATTAAAATTGTATTTTGACAAAAATACCCTTGATCTACCGAACTATTTAGCCAACCGACGAGGTCAGCCTTATTTGAGACAGAAAGGGTACCTCATGCCCTTATTTGAAACAATCACCACTTTAAACTCTTATTTAAGAGAATCAGGACATTTCAAGTCCTTATGCATTAATAAAGTACTTAAAATTATTTATCAAGATAGACCAATGTTAATTAAAAACCTTCTTTGGTTTATTATGTTTTAAGTGGACTAATAACGTTAAAAATTGATATTGGGAAATGATAAGCTAGATTTACCGAATTATATAGAATAGGAACATTCCTCGTGTATGTCAGTAAAAAATGGGGAAAAATAATAAATGAATGGAAAGAGAAAAGTGTGATTGACTTAATTTAGAAAATTAACATAGATCGTTGAGAATGGGGATGATTTAATTTAAGTTTGAGGTTTCATTTATTTTCGCAAAAAAATACAATATTTTTTGAAAAATATTTTTCAAAAATTTATTTTTCAGGATAATGACAGTATTTTTCTTGGCCTAAAAATAGACTAAAAATATTTTCCATCATTTGATAAGGAAAATAAAAATATTTTTCAATTTTTAGCAGAAACCTAAAAATGAACTAAAAATATTTTCTATTGTTTGATAAGGAAAATATCTATTGATTTTCTGTATCATCGTTTGGTCAGAAATTACTTATGTGGATCCGACCGCCCTACGTGGCACAGCCGATGCTAACATAAACTTTTTTAAAAAAATTTTAAGTTATTGAATTTTTTAATTTCTTTAAAAATTTGTGAATTTTTTATTTATTTATTTTTTGTAAGGTAAGAAGTATATTGATTAGTAATGCGTAGATAACAAAACTAACCTTGGTGGCACACCACAACGTGTCACAAAAAGTGCAAGGGCAGCCCAAGTAGAAAAAGAAAATATTCACAAGTAAAAAAGAGGGCAAAACAAAGGGCCAAATAGATCGTGGGAAGTAAGGTTGGAAAAAGTAGGCGAAGATCAATAAAAAAAAATTTGAGGTATTGATGCCGCAGTTGGCTTGCATCTGTCGATTTCTAAGTGTATCATCAACATGTTTAAAGGTCATACCTTTATCCCTGACTATCTTCACGAGGTGTGCTTTGATAGCAAGTAGAATGAAACTCTTACTCCAGAAGAGGATGTAGTTCCTTTTTGTCCAAATAATATGACATAGAGCATTGAAGGAAAATATAGCAATGCTCTAGTAAAAGAGCTGGACGCAAATATGCTGCAATGTCATTGAAGGTTGTCTATCCAATTAAAATTTTGCCAGGTTAGATTACATTTGGTAGCCCAAAATATAGCCAAGGCACCCATATAATGGCCATTGAAATAAAGATAGTTGATAGAATCTGGACACATCAACAAAAGGCACAAACATCATCTTGGATTCTATGATAGCATAGCAATAAAACTTGGGTTGGCAGCCTGTTGAAGATGATAAGCCAAAGTTGAAAGGAGTGACAAAAAGATGATATGACGATCTCAGATGAACGAATGCCAAGTCACAACTTAACCTCCAACACAAATAAGATCCCAAGCCACAACAATGGAAAAAACCCTCGATGGGTGCCCAAGCCATCAGAGATCATCATAGTTTTGAGGGGCTTTTTTTACATTTGTTAGTTTTGAATTTTTCGATAAATTTTTAACTACATATTTTTTTTATCTCTTCTTTTTTTTTTCTTCCTTTACAAGTTGCCTACCATGGCGACGAGCCTCACTAATTACAAGCAACCTTGTCCCTCGCGTATGATTGACGACCAGGAGAGGGAGAAAGAAAAGAAAAGAAAAATAAAAAATTCAAAAATAAAAATAAAACTAAAAAAATATTTAAAAATTATGGTGAATGAGTATAGGGAGGAAAGAGGAGCGAAGATGTTTACTTCTTTTCAAAAAGAGAAAATCATTTTTCCACTTGTGAAGGTATTTTTTTCATTGGTGGAAAATGTTTTTCTTAACTAATTAATTTTCTCTGAATCAAATGCCAAACAATCTAGAATTTTTTTTATTGAAAGTTATTTTCCGCAAAACACACGAAGTATTTGATATATGATTGTTACTGCTAGGTGTGCACTTTTAAATTACCATTTTTTGGAAAAAAAAATGGGGTTATTACTATTACAATAGCAACTTGTATTTTATTGAAATTTGTTACAATGGAATTTGAGGTTGAAAATTGTGACGACCATAAATTTTTGTATTAGAAAATATGAAATATTCTTTGATTAATATATAAGTCAATGGCAAGTCAATTAGATGCTATCAAAGAAAATATAAAAGACAAATGGACGTCTGCAAACGACATTGGGAACAAAATTGCAGTACAATATAGCATATCACCCATAGACCAACGGAAGAAAGGTAGTTAACTAGACTAAAGTTAGTCCAAATGACAACCGACGTCGTGAACGTAATACGAGATCAACTTAAGATGGCCCAAAGTTGGCAGAAGAGTTATGCCGACAAACGAAAAAAATCGTTAGAATTCAATGTGGGCAATCATGTGTTCTTGAAGATTTCCCCTATCAGAGGTGTTTCTTGCTTTGGCCAAAGCGGTAAATTGAACTCGAAATTTATAGGACCTTTCTAGATTCTTGAAAGGATTCGAGATCTAGCTTACCGGTTGGCTTTGCCACCAAAACTAGCCAATATCCATGACGTACTTTCACGTGTCTATGTCAAGGAAGTACGAATCTGATCTGACTCATGTATTGGATTTCGAAATAATCAATGTGGATGAAAGGATTAATTATGTGGAGGAACCAATACAAGTTTCAAATCGAAGCGAACGAGTACTTAAACATAAGACTATTCCCCTAGTTAAGGTCTTATGGCAACAACACAACGTAGAAGAGACCACTTAGGAGAGTGTAGAAATAATGAAACGCAACTACCCACACTTATTCAAGGACCTAGGTATGTTTAAATTTCAAGGATGAAATTTTTAAAGAGAGAGAATTGAGATGATTAGAAATTTTCGTATTAGAAAATATGAAATATTTCTTGAATTAATACATAAGTCAATGGCAAGTCAATTGGATAAAGGATAAGGATGAATGCCATTATCAATTTTAGAATAAGTATAAATGTCATTTTCAAGCTCCAAGGGATAATATAAGGTTTCATTAATAAAGTATTATATTTTAAATTGACTAAGATGTTTTCTTGAATGTTATGAAAGAAAATATAAAAGACAAATGGTAAGAAATTGCAGAACGAATAGGATGACCGATGGATCAACGAGGATCAAGCAAGAAAGGAATGATAAGCAGTGACGCACTAGAAGCAAGGCACGCCCAGCCATCAACTAGCACGGACAGCGCTCGATAAACTCGTGCCTAGCCAGCACGAGATTGGATTGAGGCACACCCGCTAGCTCGCATAACGCGGGGGCAATTGTGCCTGGGCCACGCCTTCACCCAGAGATAGCGCCGCTAGTCGGTGACCACCACAGCAGGCATCGATGGCTTCGTCCTCCGCTCTATTTCGCTCCACTATGTACGAATGGTCGTGTGATGTCCCACTTTTTTGGTTGTGGACCCCCCCCCCCCCAAAAAAAAACTTTCTCCCCTTTTTTAGCTATTCTCCCCACAACTGAATAACCTTCCCCCACTAAGTTTTTCTTTTTTTTTTCTTCTCTCTCTCTCTCCCCCCCCCCCTCTGTGTTTCTTTTTTTCTACAATGCGCTACTTCCCTATGCCCACCTACTCTGACTCCTTCCCCCATTACTTCCCTACTTACTTGTCCTTTTTCCTCTTTATTTTCACTTTTTCTTTCCTCCATCTCTACTGTTCACCCGAGAACCCCTCCCCCCTCCTGCGATGCATCTCCTTCCTCTTTTGATTTTCTTTTTGACTAGATACAAAATCAATCGAATAGCCCCTCCGTCAGCTTGCCACCGTCATGCATACCGCACCGCTACTGCACAGCTCCTCCTTCTTTTCTCGATTGCGCCATCTCCCTCTTCCTAATCGCGCCATCACAACTTCGACGTGAGCATCACATTGCGTGTGAGCTTAGCCGCACGTTTCCTCCCCCACCAACTCATCCCCTGCCTCAGCTCGTCATTCCTCCAGCCCATGGCGTCGTCATTCATCATCAATCTGTCGCATCGCCGCTCCTCTCTAGCTCGGCCCAACTCGCCGTCCTGCCGTGCGCTACTCGAGAGCATTATTATCGCCACCTCTGCCGCCAATTCCAGTCACCGAATAGTCGCCCCTACTCGCCCAACACCAACGCCGTCGCCACCAAGTCCACTTCGTCACCGTCCACCGCCGCGAGTCCAGCTAAGCTTGAGCTCGCACTAGCTCGTCGCTACGAGCTGCGCCAACCTCTAGCTCAGATCACCTACTCCCATTAGCCACGAGCTCATGCCGTTGTCCCTCCGCCATCATCTCTAGCCCTTGCTCGCCTTACCATCGTCCAGCTGATGTGTCGTCGTCATCGTTATTACCGCCGCCCAGCCGTCATTGCTAGAGCTCGCTATCGCCGTCAGAGCTCACCCGCCACCACCGCCACTCGCTGGAGTCCTCTACCGTCGCTAGTCAGATCAGCCCGCGTTCGTACTTCGTTACCAACGAGTAGTGAGTTGGCCTCTAATCCTCGGCTAAGGCGTTAATTACATTTATGATTAAATTAATTAATTAATTAATTAAATTAGATAATCAGGTAGTCTAATCGTGACTAGATTAGCTAGAGACTGGGTTTAGGTTAAATGGCCATGATTAAATAAGTTAGACCGAGCACCAAGGTGTTCTGTGACTTGTAAAAAATTAGGTTGACAGATTGACTAAATTTGTGATTGCGAGCGAGTGATGGAGTAGAGCCGAGCGACTGATGAATTGCTTGACTGATTGATTGGTAGTGTAGTAACTATTAGTGGTTATTTGTATGAATAATTAAAATTGTTAAGATATTTTTGCTACTAATTACTTGAGGTCGATATCGACGTTCACCTGCCAAATAATTGGAGTGATTTTTGTTTGACTGAATAATAAATCGATTATTCGTATTTAGTTGGAAAATTGTAAATTAGCTAGTTTATAATTCTTGAAGGTGGTCACAAAAAGGGTTTTTTTTAAAAATCCGTGCCAGTCACACGGTCTGTGTTAGTTGTATGAATCTTACGGACTATCCAAGAATACTGCCAGTAGTAGTATTTGGTCACACCAGTCATGTGCAGTTTTCCCCTGATAGTTTCATGTCGTGCTAGTCATACGAATTTTATGGACTATCAAAAGATACTGTCAGTTGTAGTGTTTAGTCACACCAGTAATGTGCAATAAACCCTGTGATCACCCATAATCAGATTGCAAGAGAAGAACTTGAGATTTGCTGGTATTTTGTAAAAATATTAGTTGCCATAGCATATTATTGATTGGGACGCCTGAGTGAATCATGATCTTATTCAGGCTTAGGTGCTGTCTCACTGATGTTTATTTTTCACCCGTTGTAGTTACCATTTTTCAAATCCAAAGTAAAGATGAGGATGATGGAGTAGTAGCCCATCTTTTAGAGTAGATATGACATTAACCTTGCCCGACCCATTATCTTTTGTCGGTTCTTGGAAGTCGCCTCGAAGTATGGGGTTGTACGTGCCGTAGTCTCTATAGAGTTAATGATTATCTGCTAGTGAAAATAATTACCTGTTGTCAAGTTGATTGTTATTGAATGATATGTAATCCTACTGTTTTTCTAATTGTTTGGGAGTATTAAACGTTTTCACATGTGTAAAATTTTTATTTGGCTGTTAGCGCACCTGAGCTACTATTCTTTCCGACCCAAGGTGTTTTGGTAAGGATGGCATGTGCTCGAAAATTGGGGTGTGACATCTCCACCCAAAATATTGCGAGTGGTGGGCCTAGATTCTTATAGTTTGGTATCAGAGCCGACTCCCGACAACATGTGTAGACCGCAGTGGGCGCTCGCTAGTGTATATGGTGCATAGCAGGGACACTATGCTATCGAGGGGGAGAATATATAGCATCACGCGGGAGTATCTTATTGAAGAGATGTATGCAACTCTTCATCCCACATCGTTTAGGGAAGGAGTCTTGGGCTAGTTGATAAAATTTGGGCTTCCTTTTAACTTGCAAGAGGCCTTTTCTGAGGGGTGTCCCAGAAGAAAAAAAATCGTGAAGACTATGTATTTAAAGCGGACAATATCTTGCGAGTGGTGGGCTCAGGTTCTTATGGTCGTCTGTCAATGCTTATTTTAGGAAGGTTTTAGAAGATTGATTACATTAGATTCTTATGAGATAATTTAATTAAGCTAATGAAAACTTAACTTATATCAAAGTAACTAGGTTCTAGAAGGTGGATAGGTGAACTGATGATATTATGATAAATAGTTAGGTTCTAGAAGATGGCTATCTAGCCATCTTCTAGAACCTAACTATTTATCATAATATCATCAGTTCACCTATCCACCTTCTAGAACCTAGTTACTTTGATATAAGTTAAGTTTTCATTAGCTTAATTAAATTATCTCATAAGAATCTAATGTAATCAATCTTCTAAAACCTTCCTAAAATAAGCATTGACAGACGACCATAAGAACCTGAGCCCACCACTCGCAAGATATTGTCCGCTTTAAATACATAGTCTTCACGATTTTTTTTCTTCTGGGACACCCCTCAGAAAAGGCCTCTTGCAAGTTAAAAGGAAGCCCAAATTTTATCAACTAGCCCAAGACTCCTTCCCTAAAACGATGTGGGATGAAGAGTTGCATACATCTCTTCAATAAGATACTCCCGCGTGATGCTATATATTCTCCCCCTCGATAGCATAGTGTCCCTGCTATGCACCATATACACTAGCGAGCGCCCACTGCGGTCTACACATGTTGTCGGGAGTCGGCTCTGATACCAAACTATAAGAATCTAGGCCCACCACTCGCAATATTTTGGGTGGAGATGTCACACCCCAATTTTCGAGCACATGCCATCCTTACCAAAACACCTTGGGTCGGAAAGAATAGTAGCTCAGGTGCGCTAACAGCCAAATAAAAATTTTACACATGTGAAAACGTTTAATACTCCCAAACAATTAGAAAAACAGTAGGATTACATATCATTCAATAACAATCAACTTGACAACAGGTAATTATTTTCACTAGCAGATAATCATTAACTCTATAGAGACTACGGCACGTACAACCCCATACTTCGAGGCGACTTCCAAGAACCGACAAAAGATAATGGGTCGGGCAAGGTTAATGTCCTATCTACTCTAAAAGATGGGCTACTACTCCATCATCCTCATCTTTACTTTGGATTTGAAAAATGGTAACTACAACGGGGTGAAAAATAAACATCAGTGAGACAGCACCTAAGCCTGAATAAGATCATGATTCACTCAGGCGTCCCAATCAATAATATGCTATGGCAACTAATATTTTTACAAAATACCAACAAATCTCAAGTTCTTCTCTTGCAATCTGATTATGGGTGATCACAGGGTTTATTGCACATTACTAGTGTGACTAAACACTACAACTGACAGTATCTTCTGATAGTCCATAAAATTCGTATAACTAGCACGACATGAAACTATCAGGGGAAAATTGCACATGACTGGTGTGACCAAATACTACTACTGGCAGTATTCTTGGATAGTCCGTAAGATTCATACAACTAACACAGACCGTGTGACTGGCACGGATTTTTAAAAAAAACCCTTTTTGTGACCACCTTCAAGAATTATAAACTAGCTAATTTACAATTTTCCAACTAAATACGAATAATCGATTTATTATTCAGTCAAACAAAAATCACTCCAATTATTTGGCAGGTGAACGTCGATATCGACCTCAAGTAATTAGTAGCAAAAATATCTTAACAATTTTAATTATTCATACAAATAACCACTAATAGTTACTACACTACCATCAATCAGTCAAGCAATTCATCAGTCACTCGGCTCTACTCCATCACTCGCTCGCAATCACAAATTTAGTCAATCTGTCAACCTAATTTTTTACAAGTCACAGAACACCTTGGTGCTCGGTCTAACTTATTTAATCATGGCCATTTAACCTAAACCCAGTCTCTAGCTAATCTAGTCACGATTAGACTACCTGATTATCTAATTTAATTAATTAATTTATTAATTTAATCATAAATGTAATTAACGCCTTAGTCGAGGATTAGAGGCCAACTCACTACTCGTTGGTAACGAAGTACGAACGCGGGCTGATCTGACTAGCGACGGTAGAGGACTCCAGCGAGTGGCGGTGGTGGCGGGTGAGCTCTGACGGCGATAGCGAGCTCTAGCAATGACGGCTGGGCGGCGGTAATAACGATGACGACGACACATCAGCTGGACGATGGGTGGCGAGCAAGGGCTAGAGATGATGGCGGAGGGACAACGGCATGAGCTCGTGGCTAATGGGAGTAGGTGATCTGAGCTAGAGGTTGGCGCAGCTCGTAGCGACGAGCTAGTGCGAGCTCAAGCTTAGCTGGACTCGCGGCAGTGGACGGTGACGAAGTGGACTTGGTGGCGACGGCGTTGGTGTTGGGCGAGTAGGGGCGACTATTCGGTGACTGGAATTGGCGGCAGAGGTGGCGATAATAATGCTCTCGAGTAGCGCACGGCAGGACGGCGAGTTGGGCCGAGCTAGAGAGGAGCGGCGATGCGACAGATTGATGATGAATGACGACGCCATGGCTGGAGGAATGACGAGCTGAGGCAGGGGATGAGTTGGTGGGGGAGGAAACGTGCGGCTAAGCTCACACGCAATGTGATGCTCACGTCGAAGTTGTGATGGCGCGATTAGGAAGAGGGAGATGGCGCAATCGAGAAAAGAAGGAGGAGCTGTGCAGTAGCGGTGCGGTATGCATGACGGTGGCAAGCTGACGGAGGGGCTATTCGATTGATTTTGTATCTAGTCAAAAAGAAAATCAAAAGAGGAAGGAGATGCATCGCAGGAGGGGGGAGGGGTTCTCGGGTGAACAGTAGAGATGGAGGAAAGAAAAAGTGAAAATAAAGAGGAAAAAGGACAAGTAAGTAGGGAAGTAATGGGGAAGGAGTCAGAGTAGGTGGGCATAGGGAAGTAGCGCATTGTAGAAAAAAAGAAACACAGAGGGGGGGGGGGAGAGAGAGAGAAGAAAAAAAAAAGAAAAACTTAGTGGGGGAAGGTTATTCAGTTGTGGGGAGAATAGCTAAAAAAGGGGAGAAAGTTTTTTTTTTGGGGGGGGGGGCCACAACCAAAAAAGTGGGACATCACACGACCATTCGTACATAGTGGAGCGAAATAGAGCGGAGGACGAAGCCATCGATGCCTGCTGTGGTGGTCACCGACTAGCGGCGCTATCTCTGGGTGAAGGCGTGGCCCAGGCACAATTGCCCCCGCGTTATGCGAGCTAGCGGGTGTGCCTCAATCCAATCTCGTGCTGGCTAGGCACGAGTTTATCGAGCACTGTCCGTGCTAGTTGATGGCTGGGCGTGCCTTGCTTCTAGTGCGTCACTGCTTATCATTCCTTTCTTGCTTGATCCTCGTTGATCCATCGGTCATCCTATTCGTTCTGCAATTTCTTACCATTTGTCTTTTATATTTTCTTTCATAACATTCAAGAAAACATCTTAGTCAATTTAAAATATAATACTTTATTAATGAAACCTTATATTATCCCTTGGAGCTTGAAAATGACATTTATACTTATTCTAAAATTGATAATGGCATTCATCCTTATCCTTTATCCAATTGACTTGCCATTGACTTATGTATTAATTCAAGAAATATTTCATATTTTCTAATACGAAAATTTCTAATCATCTCAATTCTCTCTCTTTAAAAATTTCATCCTTGAAATTTAAACATACCTAGGTCCTTGAATAAGTGTGGGTAGTTGCGTTTCATTATTTCTACACTCTCCTAAGTGGTCTCTTCTACGTTGTGTTGTTGCCATAAGACCTTAACTAGGGGAATAGTCTTATGTTTAAGTACTCGTTCGCTTCGATTTGAAACTTGTATTGGTTCCTCCACATAATTAATCCTTTCATCCACATTGATTATTTCGAAATCCAATACATGAGTCAGATCAGATTCGTACTTCCTTGACATAGACACGTGAAAGTACGTCATGGATATTGGCTAGTTTTGGTGGCAAAGCCAACCGGTAAGCTAGATCTCGAATCCTTTCAAGAATCTAGAAAGGTCCTATAAATTTCGAGTTCAATTTACCGCTTTGGCCAAAGCAAGAAACACCTCTGATAGGGGAAATCTTCAAGAACACATGATTGCCCACATTGAATTCTAACGATTTTTTTCGTTTGTCGGCATAACTCTTCTGCCAACTTTGGGCCATCTTAAGTTGATCTCGTATTACGTTCACGACGTCGGTTGTCATTTGGACTAACTTTAGTCTAGTTAACTACCTTTCTTCCGTTGGTCTATGGGTGATATGCTATATTGTACTGCAATTTTGTTCCCAATGTCGTTTGCAGACGTCCATTTGTCTTTTATATTTTCTTTGATAGCATCTAATTGACTTGCCATTGACTTATATATTAATCAAAGAATATTTCATATTTTCTAATACAAAAATTTATGGTCGTCACAATTTTCAACCTCAAATTCCATTGTAACAAATTTCAATAAAATACAAGTTGCTATTGTAATAGTAATAACCCCATTTTTTTTTCCAAAAAATGGTAATTTAAAAGTGCACACCTAGCAGTAACAATCATATATCAAATACTTCGTGTGTTTTGCGGAAAATAACTTTCAATAAAAAAAATTCTAGATTGTTTGGCATTTGATTCAGAGAAAATTAATTAGTTAAGAAAAACATTTTCCACCAATGAAAAAAATACCTTCACAAGTGGAAAAATGATTTTCTCTTTTTGAAAAGAAGTAAACATCTTCGCTCCTCTTTCCTCCCTATACTCATTCACCATAATTTTTAAATATTTTTTTAGTTTTATTTTTATTTTTGAATTTTTTATTTTTCTTTTCTTTTCTTTCTCCCTCTCCTGGTCGTCAATCATACGCGAGGGACAAGGTTGCTTGTAATTAGTGAGGCTCGTCGCCATGGTAGGCAACTTGTAAAGGAAGAAAAAAAAAAGAAGAGATAAAAAAAATATGTAGTTAAAAATTTATCGAAAAATTCAAAACTAACAAATGTAAAAAAAGCCCCTCAAAACTATGATGATCTCTGATGGCTTGGGCACCCATCGAGGGTTTTTTCCATTGTTGTGGCTTGGGATCTTATTTGTGTTGGAGGTTAAGTTGTGACTTGGCATTCGTTCATCTGAGATCGTCATATCATCTTTTTGTCACTCCTTTCAACTTTGGCTTATCATCTTCAACAGGCTGCCAACCCAAGTTTTATTGCTATGCTATCATAGAATCCAAGATGATGTTTGTGCCTTTTGTTGATGTGTCCAGATTCTATCAACTATCTTTATTTCAATGGCCATTATATGGGTGCCTTGGCTATATTTTGGGCTACCAAATGTAATCTAACCTGGCAAAATTTTAATTGGATAGACAACCTTCAATGACATTGCAGCATATTTGCGTCCAGCTCTTTTACTAGAGCATTGCTATATTTTCCTTCAATGCTCTATGTCATATTATTTGGACAAAAAGGAACTACATCCTCTTCTGGAGTAAGAGTTTCATTCTACTTGCTATCAAAGCACACCTCGTGAAGATAGTCAGGGATAAAGGTATGACCTTTAAACATGTTGATGATACACTTAGAAATCGACAGATGCAAGCCAACTGCGGCATCAATACCTCAATTTTTTTTTTATTGATCTTCGCCTACTTTTTCCAACCTTACTTCCCACGATCTATTTGGCCCTTTGTTTTGCCCTCTTTTTTACTTGTGAATATTTTCTTTTTCTACTTGGGCTGCCCTTGCACTTTTTGTGACACGTTGTGGTGTGCCACCAAGGTTAGTTTTGTTATCTACGCATTACTAATCAATATACTTCTTACCTTACAAAAAATAAATAAATAAAAAAATTCACAAATTTTTAAAGAAA
>JAGVVM010021408.1:0-32646 GCA_019149425.1 Psidium friedrichsthalianum | reverse complement strand
CCTCGCGGGGTCTACCGTTGGAGGGGGCTCCACGATCAACTGGTCCGCCTCCATCAGGACGCCGCAGCATGTGATGAACGAGTGGTCGAGCAAGTATGATCTAGAGCTGTTCGACAGCAAGTTGTACCGGGAGGCGTTGGATGTCGTCTGCAAGAGAATGGGAGTTCAGTCGGCAATCGGCGAAGAAGGGTTTAACAATGCAGTGCTGCGAAAAGGGTGTCATGAATTGGGCTATCCTGTGAGCAACATTCCCAGGAACTCGCCCGCAGATCACCACTGCGGTTGGTGTGGCTTGGGCTGCAAGGACGGGAAGAAAAAGGGAACCGCAGAGACATGGTTGGTGGACTTAGTGGAATCCGGGAACGGGGCGATCCTCCCGGATGCGAAGCCATCAAGGTCCTGCACACAAGGCGGAGCGGAAGACAGAGGGACACCGCAACCGGGGTCGCATTCGAGGTTGAGCATAATGGGGTCAAGGAGGTCTGCGTCATTGAGTCCAAGGTCACCATTGTGGCGTGCGGGGCTCTTAGCACGCCGGCTTTGCTAAAGAGAAGCGGCCTCGTGAACCCCACTATCGGCAAGAACTTGCATCTCCATCCGGTGACGATGGCGTGGGGCTACTTCCCAGACACAGAGACTGAAGATCTATGGCTGGAGAAGGAGAAGAAGAGCTACGAAGGAGCCATAATGACGGCAATGTCCACAGTTGTCGGGAATTTCGACAAGTCTGGGTATGGCGCGGTGATCCAGACCCCGGCTTTGCACCCGGGCATGTTTTCGGCACTAATGCCCTGGACGTCTGGCCTAGACATGAAAGAAAGGATGACCAAGTTCTCCAGGACAGCCCACCTATTCGCGCTCGCTAGGGATAAAGGGTCGGGGACGATTGCATCGCCGAACTTTTTAAGTTACAAGATGGAAGACGCGGACGAGCAGAATTTGCAGAAGGGGCTCGAGAAGGTGCTGAGGATACTGGCAGCAGCTGGGGCCGAAGAGATTGGGACGCACCACAGGGGAGGGAAAACACTGAACGTGAAGCGAGTCAGCTACCACGAGTTCGAGCGGTTCGTGAAGGAAGAGAGCGCGAGGCCGATAAAGGGCCTGGCGACGCCGATATGCTCTGCCCACCAGATGGGGAGCTGTCGGATGGGGCCTGACCCGAGAAGCTCAGCGGTGAACCCCATGGGCGAGACGTGGGAAGTGGAAGGGCTGTATGTGGCCGACACCAGCGTCTTTCCGACGGCTCTGGGAGTGAATCCAATGGTCACCGTCCAGGCGATCGCGTATTGCACTGCACAATCGGTCCTTGAAGCACTCAGGAGGAAGAAGAGCAGACAATGATGCTCACATATGTACATGATCGCATTCTTCTCCTTGTTCTCCTTGCTTTTCAGTTTCACCTCTTGCTGCAATAAAGCTTCAGGTCCGCACCAAGTGTACGACAGCACATGAATCGTGATCTTTTATCACTTTCAGATAAAACAAGAAACCCGAACCAAAACTTCGCAGTGAAGTCGATCGGACATCAAACTTAAAATCAAAGCAGCTGCTGCATTTTCCGAGTTCAACGCATCGCGAAATGCGCATATTTCAGACCGTAAAACTCAAAAACAGCTACCGTTCAGTTCTTCTGAGACCATCCATTATAGACAAAGGTGTCCAAATTTACTTGCTGTGCCTCGTTCATTTCGAGTTCAGCATGGTCTTTTGGGCTATGCTCAGACGATATCGAATGTCTATTTATATACATGTAGGCCACTTTCCTAAGTGGGTCTCATGCAAATGTTTCTTGCCGTAAGAGAAAAATGAGCAGCACTTCGCCGCAAATTATGTTAATTCAAGATTAAAATCTTCCTCAAAACTAAACGATTTAATTCAGCAAAAATCAACAATATATATTTAGCAAACACAACCTTACGACGAGTAGATATAATAGAGGAATAATAAGAAGACAATACACCAACATTTACGTGGAAAATAAAAAATGGGAAAAACCACAGATAGCCCAAAAGCTTTCACTAATCATAAAAAATAGTAGGTATATAAAGAAGTTCTTTTCTAGTCACACATTAGAGGCTTAACATCAAGAATATAATAGTATTTTCTCACCACAAAAGTGAAACAATACAAAATAGGAAAAAAAAATCATAACGCGATTGAAGAATTCAGATACGAATTTTAACAAACGAAACTAATCAACTCATAGACCTCGGTCTTACGAACAACATATCGAAATTTGAGCCAATTTCGACAACATTTGGCCTTCCAATTGAGACCGCAAAGTCGCGCCCATTTTCCTTCTTGCTTTCCCTTCTCTCTCGGTGCTCCCCGTTTTTCTCTCTTGAACCCCTCTCTCTCTCTCCTCTGGGCACACAGGCACGAAGACCACAAGCCCCACTCCCTTTTTTTTTTTGTTCTTTTTCTTTCTTCTTTTTGACTTTTGACTTTTGACTTTTTATTCTTTTTTGTTTATTTTTCATATTTTATTTCTTGTTCTTTATTTGCTAGGTGGACCCCACATAGGTGGTCTCACCAACAAATCCCCCCCTCCTTGCGGCCGCCTCATGTAGAGAGTTCCATCATGCCCGCGCTGTTTATACAAAGATCAAGTTTCACCATGGGCAAGACTTTGATCATTATTTCAGATTTGTTGTCATTCATATGAACTTTCTCAAGTAGAAAAAGCTTTTTTTATAATTTCTACCGGATCCAATAATACTTCACATCAATATACTTCGATATTGAATGCAACATTGAATTTTTACTAAGATAGATAGCACTTATACTATCACAATATAGAACAAATTTCTCTTCAAACCCAACTCTTGTACGAATTTCTGCATCCACAAAAGTTCCTTACCTTCATTGGTGATAACGATATACTCTGCTTTAGTCATAGATAAAGCAACACATTTTTGCAATCTTGATTGCAACGAAATTGCTCCCCTTGCAAAGGTCATCATATAACCCAATGTGAACTTTCAAGAATCCATGTCATCGGCATAATTAGAATATTAATAGCCACTCAACTTGGGGTTTTCATTTTCATAATACAAGCAAAGTCTGAAAGTGCTCTAAGATTTTGCAAAATCAATTTTACGATGCTCCAATGCTCTTTACTTGGAATTGAAAGAAACCTGCTCACAACGACAACTGAATGAGCAATATCTAGTCTCGTATAAATCATGACATACATCAAGCTATCCATGATGGATGTATAAAAAATTTTCATCATCTCTTCTTCTCTTTCTCACTTGTAAGACACTCATTACTACTTGACTTGAAGTAACAAGCAACTGGAGCACTTATTGGTTTACATGTGCTCATGTTAAATATTTCAAGCACCTTTTCAATATACCTCTCTTGAGATAACCAAAGTTTCAACTTCTTCCTATCACGAGTAATTCTCATGCCAAGAATTTGCTTAGTCAGTCCACGATTCTTTATCATAAAGGCTTTACTCAACTAATTTTTCAAGCTCTTGATTTTTTTAGGATCATGCTCAACTATCAACATATCATCCACATAGAGTAGGAGAATAATAAAATCATCATTTGAGAATCTTTTCATAAAGACGCAAGAATCAAAGTTGGTCTTATCATATCCATGAGTTTTTATGAATGAATCAAATTTCATGTACCATTAGCTTGATGCTTGCTTGAGACCATATAGACTATTCCTTAACATGCATATAAGATGCTCCTTACTTTCCACGTTAAAACCCTTTGATTACTCCATGTATATTTCTTCTTCTAAGACTCCATAAAAAAAACTGTTTTTACATCAAACTGTTCGATTTCTAAATTCAATCTTGCGGCCAATCTAAGAACAACTCGAATAGAAGACATCTTTACAATCGGTGAAAAGATCTCTTCAAAGTCAATTCCCTTCTTCTGACGAAGACCCTTCACAACAAGCTTAGCTTTATATCATGATTGGAAACTCTTTTCTTTCGTCTTCAACTTGTACACCCAGTTATTTTTAAGTATTTTCTTTCCCTTAAGCAACTCCATCAATTTAAATGTGTGATTCTCATGTAAAGATTTGGGCTCATCCTGTATAATTTCATGTCACTCATTTTTTTGGTCCAATAAGTTTCCAGCTCTCCTACATTAGTAAGTAACACATACTCATGCAATTGATATCTTTGTGAGGGTCTATGTTCTCTTTCTGATCTTCTAACTTGAAGTAGGATCAGTTGTTCTTGCTCAACTAGCTCAATGGATTGCTCTTACTCAACTAATTGTTTTGGCTCAACTATTTCACCTGTCTCAACTGAAGAATCAACATTATGTGAGGATTTACGTTCTTCATGATTTCCAGGCACCTCTCCCCGAGATTTTTGCCCAATATAGTCGGACGATTTGGGCTTAAACTAATCGAGTGTTGAGCTATATTCTTTGGCTTCCCTGACTTATCCATGTTTTTAATGATTTGATGCTCAAACAACACCAAATCTCGACTTCTAATAACTTTCTTTGTAGCTAGATCCCATAATATGTAGCCAAACTCTTCATGTCCGTAACCTTAAAAAAAAAAATCACTATTTAGACTTGTCATCAAGCTTTAACCTTTCATCTCTTGGAACATGTATAAATGCCTAGTAATCAAATACTTTCAGATAACTGTAAGAAACATTTTTCCCAATCCAAACTCTTTGCTAAACATCCCCCTTAAGAGGAATTGATAGAGAAAGATTTATCAAGTCCACGGCAATTCTCATTACTTTACCACAAAATGACTTAAGCAACTTCGCATGAGATAGCATACACTGAATTCGATCATTAATTATTCGGTTCATTCTCTTTACTACTCCATTCTATTGTGTTGTTTGGAAACACTTTCTCAAGCTTGATACCATAGTCCTTATAATAATACTCAAATGGGCCTCTATATTCTCCATCATTGTCGGCTTAAACACATTTCAGCTTGTTCCTGGTTTCCCTTTCCACATTGATATGAAATTATTTGAAAGCTGCAAGCATCTGATCTTTAGATTTAAAAGCAACAACCTACACTTTTCTAGAGCAATCACCAATAAATATCACAAAGTATAGTGCACCACCAAGTGTTTTAGCATCTATGCAAGAAAGATCATTGTGAACTAAATCAATTACATTTGACTTTGTGTGTAGAGGCGAACTATGAAATAAAAATCTATATTGCTTGCCCGTTAGGCAATGAGTGCATTCCATCAATTTTCTCTCATTCAATGGTAGTAGATTCTTCTTAGGAAAAGTTTCAAGCCCCTTCATGCTAATATGACCAAGCCTCATGTGTCATGGATCAACTGAGGAGTATTTATTGTATTTACCTTTTCTCCAATCAACTTTGCTTTTATGGTGTAAAAAATGCATGTCTTCTTGCCTTTTGCCACTACCATAGAGCTTTTAGCCGATTTTCATTTACCATCATAGAAGAAATTGCAATAACCATCGTCATTTAATGCACTCGTAGAGATCAAGTGAAGTTTAAAAATATCCAAAACATGTCTCACATTTTTCAAAAGCAAATTACATCCCACACCAGTCTCCAAATAAACATATCTCATGCCAATAACCTTAAAAACACCATTGTCTTCCATCCTAACACCACTGAAGTCACCGATGCGATAGGATGTAAAATAGTCACATCGTGAGGTGACATGAAAAGAAATTGCAAAATTGCCAACCCAGTTAGAGTTTTGGCATTTAAGGTTTACATAGTCGTCGTCACAAATGAACATAATATCACCATTGGATGCAACTATTGTTGTAGCCTGATTCTCTTCTTTCGTTCTATCTCTATGTCTATCATGGGATTTATCTCTCTTTGGTGGTCAGTATTTTTTAGCATAATGTCCTATCTTGCTACAATTATAACACTTCACACTCCTCCTCGGCCTTGACTATGACCTTCCTCTTGACTTGTCCTGTCATTATTTTGAAACTTTCTTAATTGACTTCTCACCCTGTTTTTTACGATAAATGCCTCCGATCTGAAAGTATAATTCAAGTCTTCTCTACTTGTTTCTTCATTGACAAACTTTCTTTAACCATGCTCATAGAAAGCACCCCATAACGAGCCGAATTGTTTAACGCCACAACTAAAATGTCCCAACTATCGAGAAAAGTATCAAGTAATAAATGTGATTCCAATTCATCACCTAAGTCAATCTTAAGATTTGTCAATTGATTTACAGCATCTTGAAATTCACTCAAGTGTTTTGACATACTACTCGTCTCCTTGTATCTCAAATTCACAAGTCTTTCACTAGAAAAGCTTTATTTTGTGGAGTTCTCCTTCCACAAAGTATCCGCCTTCGTTTTTTGAACAACATGATGAAACATACTATCATCAATCTATTATCGACTAAACCCAACCGTCTTCCGATTCATTCGGTTCCACTTTTTGTCTTCCTTATTTCCTTGAGCTTCATCACCATCAATAAGATCAAACAAATCTTTGCAATATAACATATTTTCCGTTCGAGATTCCCATATCGAGTAATTTGAGGCATTTAACTTAAACATAGTGTCACTCGGTTCCTCCATTTAACACTAGAATATCAGTACTAGCTCTAATATCATTTTATTGAGGGAAAAAAGAGGTAGCACTTTGCCACAAACTAAGCCAATTCATGCTCAAATCTCCTCTGAAACTAAACCGACTTAATCTAGCAATAATCAATAATATATATCTAGCAAACGCAATCTCACAACGAGTAAATATAATCGTGAAATAATAATAATAAGATAATACAGTAAGTTTTATGTGGAAAAATCCAAAAGAGGAACAATCATGAACGGCCCAAACCTTTTATTAATCATCAAGAATAGTAGGTATATATATAAAGAAGTTCTTCTCTAATAACACACTAAAGGCTCAACATCTATGATGCATGAACATTTCCTCGTTACAAAGGTAGAACAATATAAAAGGAATAAGAAAACCCTAATCATAATTGGAGATTGGAGAATTGGAGAATTCGGAGACGAATCTCAATGAACGAAACCAATCAACCAGTAGATTCGACCTCATAAATAACATTCTAAAATTTGAGCCAATTCCAATAATGTTTGGCCTTTCACATTGGGATCAAAGAAGTCGCAAAGTTCAAAAGGAGTGGGGCTTGTCTTCTCCTCGTGTGTCCCGACTAGGCCCGAGAGAATATAACAGGGAGCACCGAGAGAGGAGGAGGAGAAGAAAGGAAGAAAAAGAGGCGCAACTTTGCGACTTCAATGATCCCAATTGAAAGGCCAAACATTATTGGAATTGGCTCAAATTTTAGTATGTTATTTATGAGGTCGAGGTCTACTGGTTGATTGGTTTCGTTCATTGAGATTCGTCTCCGAATTCTCCAATTCTCCAATTCTCCAATTATGATTAGGGTTTTCTTATTCCTTTTATATTGTTCTACCTTTGTAACGAGGAAATGTTCATGCATCATAGATGTTGAGCCTTTAGTGTGTTATTAGAGAAGAACTTCTTTATATATATACCTACTATTCTTGATGATTAATAAAAGTTCTTGGGCCGTTCATGATTGTTCCTCTTTTGGATTTTTCCACATAAAACTTACTGTATTATCTTATTATTATTATTTCACGATTATATTTACTCGTTGTGAGATTGCGTTTGCTAGATATATATTATTGATTATTGCTAGATTAAGTCGGTTTAGTTTCAGAGGAGATTTGAGCATGAATTGGCTTAGTTTGTGGCAAAGTGCTACCTCTTTTTTCCCTCAATAAAATGATATTAGAGCTAGTACTGATATTCTAGTGTTAAATGGAGGAACCGAGTGACACTATGTTTAAGTTAAATGCCTCAAATTACTCGATATGGGAATCTCGAACGGAAAATATGTTATATTGCAAAGATTTGTTTGATCTTATTGATGGTGATGAAGCTCAAGGAAATAAGGAAGACAAAAAGTGGAACCGAATGAATCGGAAGACGGTTGGGTTTAGTCGATAATAGATTGATGATAGTATGTTTCATCATGTTGTTCAAAAAACGAAGGCGGATACTTTGTGGAAGGAGAACTCCACAAAATAAAGCTTTTCTAGTGAAAGACTTGTGAATTTGAGATACAAGGAGACGAGTAGTATGTCAAAACACTTGAGTGAATTTCAAGATGCTGTAAATCAATTGACAAATCTTAAGATTGACTTAGGTGATGAATTGGAATCACATTTATTACTTGATACTTTTCTCGATAGTTGGGACATTTTAGTTGTGGCGTTAAACAATTCGGCTCGTTATGGGGTGCTTTCTATGAGCATGGTTAAAGAAAGTTTGTCAATGAAGAAACAAGTAGAGAAGACTTGAATTATACTTTCAGATCGGAGGCATTTATCGTAAAAAACAGGGTGAGAAGTCAATTAAGAAAGTTTCAAAATAATGACAGGACAAGTCAAGAGGAAGGTCATAGTCAAGGCCGAGGAGGAGTGTGAAGTGTTATAATTGTAGCAAGATAGGACATTATGCTAAAAAATACTGACCACCAAAGAGAGATAAATCCCATGATAGACATAGAGATAGAACGAAAGAAGAGAATCAGGCTACAACAATAGTTGCATCCAATGGTGATATTATGTTCATTTGTGACGACGACTATGTAAACCTTAAATGCCAAAACTCTAACTGGGTTGGCAATTTTGCAATTTCTTTTCATGTCACCTCACGATGTGACTATTTTACATCCTATCGCATCGGTGACTTCAGTGGTGTTAGGATGGAAGACAATGGTGTTTTTAAGGTTATTGGCATGAGATATGTTTATTTGGAGACTGGTGTGGGATGTAATTTGCTTTTGAAAAATGTGAGACATGTTTTGGATATTTTTAAACTTCACTTGATCTCTACGAGTGCATTAAATGACGATGGTTATTGCAATTTCTTCTATGATGGTAAATGAAAATCGGCTAAAAGCTCTATGGTAGTGGCAAAAGGCAAGAAGACATGCATTTTTTACACCATGAAAGCAAAGTTGATTGGAGAAAAGGTAAATACAATAAATACTCCTCAGTTGATCCATGACACATGAGGCTTGGTCATATTAGCATGAAGGGGCTTGAAACTTTTCCTAAGAAGAATCTACTACCATTGAATGAGAGAAAATTGATGGAATGCACTCATTGCCTAACGGGCAAGCAATATAGATTTTTATTTCATAGTTCGCCTCTACACACAAAGTCAAATGTAATTGATTTAGTTCACAATGATCTTTCTTGCATAGATGCTAAAACACTTGGTGGTGCACTATACTTTGTGATATTTATTGGTGATTGCTCTAGAAAAGTGTAGGTTGTTGCTTTTAAATCTAAAGATCAGATGCTTGCAGCTTTCAAATAATTTCATATCAATGTGGAAAGGGAAACCAGGAACAAGCTGAAATGTGTTTAAGCCGACAATGATGGAGAATATAGAGGCCCATTTGAGTATTATTATAAGGACTATGGTATCAAGCTTGAGAAAGTGTTTCCAAAACAACACAATAGAATGGAGTAGTAAAGAGAATGAACCGAATAATTAATGATCGAATTCAGTGTATGCTATCTCATGCGAAGTTGCTTAAGTCATTTTGTGGTAAAGTAATGAGAATTGCCGTGGACTTGATAAATCTTTCTCTATCAATTCCTCTTAAGGGGGATGTTTAGCAAAGAGTTTGGATTGGGAAAAATGTTTCTTACAGTTATCTGAAAGTATTTGATTACTAGGCATTTATACATGTTCCAAGAGATGAAAGGTTAAAGCTTGATGACAAGTCTAAATAGTGATTTTTTTTTTTAAGGTTACGGACATGAAGAGTTTGGCTACATATTATGGGATCTAGCTACAAAGAAAGTTATTAGAAGTCGAGATTTGGTGTTGTTTGAGCATCAAATCATTAAAAACATGGATAAGTCAGGGAAGCCAAAGAATATAGCTCAACACTCGATTAGTTTAAGCCCAAATCGTCCGACTATATTGGGCAAAAATCTCGGGGGAGAGGTGCCTGGAAATCATGAAGAACGTAAATCCTCACATAATGTTGATTCTTCAGTTGAGACAGGTGAAATAGTTGAGCCAAAACAATTAGTTGAGTAAGAGCAATCCATTGAGCTAGTTGAGCAAGAACAACTGATCCTACTTCAAGTTAGAAGATCAGAAAGAGAACATAGACCCTCACAAAGATATCAATTGCATGAGTATGTGTTACTTACTAATGTAGGAGAGCTGGAAACTTATTGGACCAAAAAAATGAGTGACATGAAATTATACAGGATGAGCCCAAATCTTTACATGAGAATCACACATTTAAATTGATGGAGTTGCTTAAGGGAAAGAAAATACTTAAAAATAACTGGGTGTACAAGTTGAAGACGAAAGAAAAGAGTTTCCAATCATGATATAAAGCTAAGCTTGTTGTGAAGGGTCTTCGTCAGAAGAAGGGAATTGACTTTGAAGAGATCTTTTCACCGATTGTAAAGATGTCTTCTATTCGAGTTGTTCTTAGATTGGCCGCAAGATTGAATTTAGAAATCGAACAGTTTGATGTAAAAACAGTTTTTTTTATGGAGTCTTAGAAGAAGAAATATACATGGAGTAATCAAAGGGTTTTAACGTGGAAAGTAAGGAGCATCTTATATGCATGTTAAGGAATAGTCTATATGGTCTCAAGCAAGCATCAAGCTAATGGTACATGAAATTTGATTCATTCATAAAAACTCATGGATATGATAAGACCAACTTTGATTCTTGCGTCTTTATGAAAAGATTCTCAAATGATGATTTTATTATTCTCCTACTCTATGTGGATGATATGTTGATAGTTGAGCATGATCCTAAAAAAATCAAGAGCTTGAAAAATTAGTTGAGTAAAGCCTTTATGATAAAGAATCGTGGACTGACTAAGCAAATTCTTGGCATGAGAATTACTCGTGATAGGAAGAAGTTGAAACTTTGGTTATCTCAAGAGAGGTATATTGAAAAGGTGCTTGAAATATTTAACATGAGCACATGTAAACCAATAAGTGCTCCAGTTGCTTGTTACTTCAAGTCAAGTAGTAATGAGTGTCTTACAAGTGAGAAAGAGAAGAAGAGATGATGAAAATTTTTTATACATCCATCATGGATAGCTTGATGTATGTCATGATTTATACGAGACTAGATATTGCTCATTCAGTTGTCGTTGTGAGCAGGTTTCTTTCAATTCCAAGTAAAGAGCATTGGAGCATCGTAAAATTGATTTTGCAAAATCTTAGAGCACTTTCAGACTTTGCTTGTATTATGAAAATGAAAACCCCAAGTTGAGTGGCTATTAATATTCTAATTATGCCGATGACATGGATTCTTGAAAGTTCACATTGGGTTATATGATGACCTTTGCAAGGGGAGCAATTTCGTTGCAATCAAGATTGCAAAAATGTGTTGCTTTATCTATGACTAAAGCAGAGTATATCGTTATCACCAATGAAGGTAAGGAACTTTTGTGGATGCAGAAATTCGTACAAGAGTTGGGTTTGAAGAGAAATTTGTTCTATATTGTGATAGTATAAGTGCTATCTATCTTAGTAAAAATTCAATGTTGCATTCAATATCGAAGTATATTGATGTGAAGTATTATTGGATCCGGTAGAAATTATAAAAAAAGCTTTTTCTACTTGAGAAAGTTCATATGAATGACAACAAATCTGAAATAATGATCAAAGTCTTGCCCATGGTGAAACTTGATCTTGTATAAACAGCGCGGGCATGATGGAACTCTCTACATGAGGCGGCCGCAAGGAGGGGGGGATTTGTTGGTGAGACCACCTATGTGGGGTCCACCTAGCAAATAAAGAACAAGAAATAAAATATGAAAAATAAACAAAAAAGAATAAAAAGTCAAAAGTCAAAAGTCAAAAAGAAGAAAGAAAAAGAACAAAAAAAAAAAGGGAGTGGGGCTTGTGGTCTTCGTGCCTGTGTGCCCAGAGGAGAGAGAGAGAGGGGTTCAAGAGAGAAAAACGGGGAGCACCGAGAGAGAAGGGAAAGCAAGAAGGAAAATGGGCGCGACTTTGCGGTCTCAATTGGAAGGCCAAATGTTGTCGAAATTGGCTCAAATTTCGATATGTTGTTCGTAAGACCGAGGTCTATGAGTTGATTAGTTTCGTTTGTTAAAATTCGTATCTGAATTCTTCAATCGCGGTTATGATTTTTTTTTCCTATTTTGTATTGTTTCACTTTTGTGGTGAGAAAATACTATTATATTCTTGATGTTAAGCCTCTAATGTGTGACTAGAAAAGAACTTCTTTATATACCTACTATTTTTTATGATTAGTGAAAGCTTTTGGGCTATCTGTGGTTTTTCCCATTTTTTATTTTCCACGTAAATGTTGGTGTATTGTCTTCTTATTATTCCTCTATTATATCTACTCGTCGTAAGGTTGTGTTTGCTAAATATATATTGTTGATTTTTGCTGAATTAAATCGTTTAGTTTTGAGGAAGATTTTAATCTTGAATTAACATAATTTGCGGCGAAGTGCTGCTCATTTTTCTCTTACGGCAAGAAACATTTGCATGAGACCCACTTAGGAAAGTGGCCTACATGTATATAAATAGACATTCGATATCGTCTGAGCATAGCCCAAAAGACCATGCTGAACTCGAAATGAACGAGGCACAGCAAGTAAATTTGGACACCTTTGTCTATAATGGATGGTCTCAGAAGAACTGAACGGTAGCTGTTTTTGAGTTTTACGGTCTGAAATATGCGCATTTCGCGATGCGTTGAACTCGGAAAATGCAGCAGCTGCTTTGATTTTAAGTTTGATGTCCGATCGACTTCACTGCGAAGTTTTGGTTCGGGGTTTCTTGTTTTATCTGAAAGTGATAAAAGATCACGATTCATGTGCTGTCGTACACTTGGTGCGGACCTGAAGCTTTATTGCAGCAAGAGGTGAAACTGAAAAGCAAGGAGAACAAGGAGAAGAATGCGATCATGTACATATGTGAGCATCATTGTCTGCTCTTCTTCCTCCTGAGTGCTTCAAGGACCGATTGTGCAGTGCAATACGCGATCGCCTGGACGGTGACCATTGGATTCACTCCCAGAGCCGTCGGAAAGACGCTGGTGTCGGCCACATACAGCCCTTCCACTTCCCACGTCTCGCCCATGGGGTTCACCGCTGAGCTTCTCGGGTCAGGCCCCATCCGACAGCTCCCCATCTGGTGGGCAGAGCATATCGGCGTCGCCAGGCCCTTTATCGGCCTCGCGCTCTCTTCCTTCACGAACCGCTCGAACTCGTGGTAGCTGACTCGCTTCACGTTCAGTGTTTTCCCTCCCCTGTGGTGCGTCCCAATCTCTTCGGCCCCAGCTGCTGCCAGTATCCTCAGCACCTTCTCGAGCCCCTTCTGCAAATTCTGCTCGTCCGCGTCTTCCATCTTGTAACTTAAAAAGTTCGGCGATGCAATCGTCCCCGACCCTTTATCCCTAGCGAGCGCGAATAGGTGGGCTGTCCTGGAGAACTTGGTCATCCTTTCTTTCATGTCTAGGCCAGACGTCCAGGGCATTAGTGCCGAAAACATGCCCGGGTGCAAAGCCGGGGTCTGGATCACCGCGCCATACCCAGACTTGTCGAAATTCCCGACAACTGTGGACATTGCCGTCATTATGGCTCCTTCGTAGCTCTTCTTCTCCTTCTCCAGCCATAGATCTTCAGTCTCTGTGTCTGGGAAGTAGCCCCACGCCATCGTCACCGGATGGAGATGCAAGTTCTTGCCGATAGTGGGGTTCACGAGGCCGCTTCTCTTTAGCAAAGCCGGCGTGCTAAGAGCCCCGCACGCCACAATGGTGACCTTGGACTCAATGACGCAGACCTCCTTGACCCCATTATGCTCAACCTCGAATGCGACCCCGGTTGCGGTGTCCCTCTGTCTTCCGCTCCGCCTTGTGTGCAGGACCTTGATGGCTTCGCATCCGGGGAGGATCGCCCCGTTCCCGGATTCCACTAAGTCCACCAACCATGTCTCTGCGGTTCCCTTTTTCTTCCCGTCCTTGCAGCCCAAGCCACACCAACCGCAGTGGTGATCTGCGGGCGAGTTCCTGGGAATGTTGCTCACAGGATAGCCCAATTCATGACACCCTTTTCGCAGCACTGCATTGTTAAACCCTTCTTCGCCGATTGCCGACTGAACTCCCATTCTCTTGCAGACGACATCCAACGCCTCCCGGTACAACTTGCTGTCGAACAGCTCTAGATCATACTTGCTCGACCACTCGTTCATCACATGCTGCGGCGTCCTGATGGAGGCGGACCAGTTGATCGTGGAGCCCCCTCCAACGGTAGACCCCGCGAGTACCAGTGTGCTCATATCTTCGGTTGCTAGGAGACCGCCAGAGAGGTACATTTGATCCATGGTAGGCCCTTCGAGCAGGGAGAGATTGCTCCTGGCACAGTAGCTCCCTTTTCGAGGACAAGCACCTTGTGGCCCGCCTTTGCAAGCACGCCAGCAATGACCCCCCCACCCGCGCCCGAGCCAATCACCACCGCGTCGCACTGGATGCTTAAATGTGGGAAACAACGCTTCCGTACATTATAATTCGAGGGACAAACGAGGACGGGGAACCCGAACTGCTGGAGATTTTTTGCAATGATGTCTCGTGGGTGCGCCATGTGGACAAGACCTCGATGAAGAGGTCCGAAGACGGCTTCATCTTCACAACCATTCTTGGCTGTCGCTTGTTCTTGGTCTTGCCGTTCAGCTGCTGAGATTTGGCGAGACCAACGCTCTAATTTCTTCGAGTTTTCGAACTCCGGATCTGGTCCCGCGTAGCCGTCGCTTTCCAGGAAAGGTTATGATCCATCTCGTCGACCTGAAAACAAATCGAAACTTATCATTCTCGGGAATCTCATTTCACTGACTAGAAAGAATGATTAGTCACTGAAAAAGGATCCCTACATGGGTCTTCCCCAATTTAAATCATCACTAGAAATTAACATTTGCTCTTATGCTGCTGTAGTTTTCTTGTATTCTGATCGATTATGTCCATCGTGTCAAAATAAGAAACCATATCTATCTTACAACTCATAAAATCACCATATCAAGCCTTGGATGTGCCATATGGGCATCTAACTGATAGGGACCAGCAGCAACAGGGACAATCATAATGGACACGTGCTTTAAAAAGAAAAGAAAAGAAAAAGGATACAACTCAAAATCATTAAATAAGATACAAAATATATTCTTTTGAATGAATTATTGAGATCGAGTCCTATTCATCTTTTGCAAATTGCATCCGACGCATTTATGTTGACTCATTAAAGTTTTTGTTCCTGGAGAGAGATAAATTCTTCACAAGTCTTCACCGCACATTTTGGTGTCTCCAGCCATAAAGTAACTCTCAATTTCAAATTCCCAATTCATCGAAGGGTCTCTCTCTCTCTTTCAACGAGTGTGTGGACACTTAATTCGAGTCCGTCATGTCAAATCGACCCTTCACCTGACGATTTTACCTTTTAGGCCAAGTGGCGGTGAGTTAATCATTTAAACTTGTATGGTCTCAATCGATTTAATAACATTATCGATTGCAATTTTAATATGATTTTTTTTTGAGACCATAGTCGTAATTCCACCTCCCAAAGTGAATGTACTCTTGTTGACCAACTGCATCACCTAGTCTGTATTAAACTACAGAGCCCGCCTCATTAATTGGAACTGACCTAATTCATATGATCACATCTTGCCATTCCCTCTATAATCTCCGGGGGGGCGCGGGAATCAATTGCTGGGACAGTCGATTTAGCTTATGAACTTTAGTTTACTCCTTGCTTGATTAGTAATCAAATGATGAGTGCAAGGATGATTTCTTTTTGCATTTTCTCACGGAAACATAGTTGACTAAATTACAAGTTGAACTAGGTTTAGTCGTTTGTTTTTGAAATTGAATAACTCGAGATATTTTCCAGAAGGGTTTCTAGTAGGTGAAAGTGTCAACTATCGATAAACTTTTTTGGGCTGGATCTCATGTCATCATTTTTAAAATATTTAATGTGTTCAAAATACAACTACATATACTTTCTTTTTTGGTGTTTTTGCCGCATCCTATACGTGTACAACTATAGTTAGTTGATCAAACAAGTAATTGAAATTATTCGAGCTTAACAAGAACAAACGTGTCGTTTCACAGAAACACAGTAATTTTTAAAATTTCACTTTCATACTCCAAGCATTGTCAATGGAAGATCTATTCAGCTCTTTTTGCACTAGGAATAACACGGCTCGTGCTTCCTAAGCGACGTTTTCTGTAACAACTTATCAATTTACCGTGATCCTAATTTCGTGATGTTTTTTCCAATTGCGAAGCATGGCTCTCAAAACACTTGTCACATCCTAACATGGGCTATGACACATGTGTCGGAATAGTTTTCATCTTTATTTTTTTGGTCCAGACGTCAAGTGGCCGTCAATTTAAGTAGAAGAAGAACATATAAAGCTTTATGCTTGGTTATAAGCGCCACGCCCCGTCATTTAATGCCTCCATTAATAATTACTCAAACAGCACGTGGCATGAATGCATGCATGCAGCTCAGCGTGTTGATGAAGGTGACAAGTTGCTAGTCCTTCGTCACACCTCATATCCTTTTTTTTTTTAAAATAAGGACATTAATAAAAAAAAAAATGTCCTTTGTGTCTTAAAGTTCAAGATGCTTGTTTAATTCGAAATTTTTTTTAAAAAAATCATAACTCTATTATAATCTTCAATATTTATTTGTGCAAATTCAACGTCAACGTCGACTAGTGCTAACATAATATTATCGGTACGTGATAATTTTAATGTTTTTAATATTTATTTTTTAAATATTTGTCTTGTCCTTCTTCCCCAAACTTACCCCAACTTACCCAATTCCGATAAGAGAGACGTAATTATACGACCCGATTCGGTACATTTAAGAGTTAAGATGCCAGTTTTGGAAAACTTTCCCTCCGTGGGACGCTCCACTACAAGGTGAAAAGGACGTGGGTCGGTTAAGTGTCCGCACCTGAGTGAAGAAGACGAGGAGGGTGAGAAACTTGACGGCTCGCGCGAACATCCGGAGCTGAGGGAAGACGCTGCAAGACCACCGCCGCACGATCTCCTCCCTCCGTCGCTGTGGGATCTCGGAGAATCTCTGCACGTACGGGAAGTGGCGGCTTGAGAAGCATTCTCGGCCGCACAAGATGAAGGTTCCGACGCACGTCGAGAGGAGCCACAAGGTGAGGCGGAGCATCCATAGCCTCGGGTGTTTCATCCTCTCACTGATGAGCCCCCTAGCTGCATGACACAGAAAACAGAAAGAGGCAAACCCCGACGTTTAGGGCTATGATATCAAAGCCGATGGTTGTTCGGGTTTTGCTTTGCTTTGCTTATAGACGATTGACGTGAATAGAAAGGCCTATTTTTTCATCCATTCCTAGCCGGAGAGAACCCGATAGGTAACACACCGGATCAGAAGAATGGTTCCAGGGGAGAAATGTTTCCTCCGGCGGAAGGCTGGAACGAAGGAAAGCATGGCCCGAGAAAGAAGGGTTAAAGTAGGAAGATTTCAAATTTCGATTTTAGCCTATTATGACGCGAAGCAAATTAGTTCTATCTTGGGAGGCCCACTCCCCTATCTTTAGATGCAAAAATTTACTTGTTAATTTTCCTAATATTAAGGTGGTCCTCTGTCCTAAAGAGTCAAATATGATAGCGAATTGAGTGGCTAGATCTCACAAAAAAAAAAAATTACCTAGAATTGAGTTTTTTGGCACCCTGAGCCCATACTTTGTACCGAAGCCCGTCTTTCGGGTCTTTCGTTGAACTTTATGAATGAAAGTTTCGTTTTGAACCAAAAAAAAAAAAATGGTCTCTTAGGACAATTTTATTGACACAAACTGTCTGGTTTACCATTTGCCCGCAAGAGAAACAAAATTTACATGAAAAGTCAAGTTACCTTCTCCGGCGTTCCGGCCATGGAAGCTGATGTTTGATAGAACTTGGCAACCTCCTCGTCACCGTTGCCACCGCCACCTGAAGGATGATGAGGCTGAGCGATGGAGGGCAAGAAAGTGTCGCAGAGAGCGGTGAGCGTATCCATCTGACGAGGAGAGAGAGAGTTCGCATAACCGACTCCTCGTTTTTCTCCTCCTCCTCCTCCTGATCCGACGAGCTTTTCGTCGTGGCCGAGCTCGATTGCCACTGTATGATAATCATCTCGCAGTTTCGCGTTTCCCTTCTCGTTCAGCCCCATTCTCTCTCTCTCTCTCTCTCTCTCTCTCTCTCTGTGTGACAGAAAGCTTGCGAGAAGAAATGGCGAACTGGGTCGTCAATTTATAGTCGCAGGCACCGCATTAAAGGGAGAGAGAGAGCGCGCAGCGTGGTGAAGATGACGAACCAAAGCTGTGTGTGGATCACAGCCTAGTTGCGTCAACGGAAATGAGTGTATGACGTGATGCAGGTGTTAGAAAACTTTGAATACATAAATTTTAGACGACCTCTTCGCCTAAGTTTTTCGAATAGCTGACATGAAACCTTACATGATATTAGATCAGTAGTTCATGAGTTAAATAGGCTTCTATTTATCTCTCCAATTAATTATTTCCACGCTTTAAGCTAAAGCTACTAAACCCCCGCAAAAGTCGAAGTGTAAGAATATATAAATATAAAATTACACCTTCATCTAGTAGCTTAAGTCCAAACTAAGTGTAGTTCTTGAGCAAATCTAATTAGTAAACTACCTTAATAGATGTGAGGGATGAGTAAGTGTGATCCGGCTCGGATTGGATACTAGCTCGAATCAAAACGTAGGAATACAAATTCGAAACTTGTAAGTTGGAGCTAACTCGAGCCAACTCATATCTTGTCATCTTCGAATCGAACCACAATACAGTGATAACTGCACGAAAGAAACAATGCAGTGCGTCGTCTTTGTAGTTTAAATTGTCTAACCGCAACTATTTGTTGCTGCAAGAAATTCCCATGTTTATGCGTGTAAGTATCGCTTAAATAAATAGGAAGAATTCATTATTTCAATATGTCCAGCCGGTTAAGATGATAAATCTGTAGACTAAAACGGTTGCTCTTCATTCGTTTTGTTTATATAACATGGGCACGACCGATCTTAACATAATTACGCTCGGTTACTTGTGTTCTAGTCGGAGATGGTTGCTTAAATTAAATCACAAAATCCATTGGTACGTGAAATAATGTTTGGGAGGTAGCCCCCCAAATTGCTACTTCATAACTCATTGCAACTGCCGATCATTAAATTGACTCGCGATAGCTGAATCCTCTCTTATTCCAGCGCCTGCATGCGTGAATGCAGTGTGGCCCTAGTACTTACTGTAGAGGCACTAGCCTTTGCTACAGCTGAATCTCGAGTCAAACCAATTGCTTTTTTTTTTTTGGCTGCTGTCAAAATCATATGAGAGTTGATATTTTTTATGCCTTAATTTATTCATTCACTTGCATTATCTTAAAGCTCAAATTCATGCCCAATTGATGCCCTACCTGCACAAGGCTACACCCAATCCGTCCAACTTGGAGATGAAAGAGGATTTGTGAATGACCTTTGGTGTGATTGGGTCATGGAACCAAAGCTTCTGTCACCTCTCAGGCCCTCTTGTTGCTCGACTTCTTTAAGATTAACATATGGGTTGACTGGTTACACTTTGAACTGGAGATGATTGTGGTTCCAGAGGCAAAAACATCACTAAAAAGAGAGTACCAAAAATATCAAAAAAGAAAAAGAAAAAAAGAAGAAGAAGAGAAAGCCTAGAGTGTACAATGGTTGCAGCAGTATGTTGCACATGTTTTCGATCCATTTTCCAACAATTTAGAACTTTGAAAAAGAAGAAAAAAAAAAAGAGTATTTGCCAACGTGATATTTGATGCACAGGTCCTGCTCGTGTTTTGACGAGAAATCTTTGGCCAACATTCCTATAAAAGATCTTTTTTAACATAAAATAGGTTGAGTTCTCATCCCGACACTTTCTGTTATGTTCGTTCTGCAAGTTTTTTTGTGTCGTCAATCTTCTGTTTAGTTCGATTACATTCGTCTCTTTTTATGTTAGTCTTGTAAGAATTGGTTCACAGTTGAAATGAAATTCTAACTAACGCAAACATATTATAGATAATATATATATATATATATATATATAGAGAGAGAGAGAGAGAGAGAGAGAGAGAGAGATTAGAGGAGTCGTTTTCTAACTAATTCATTTCTCTTTCCTAATAAACAAGAGAAATCGCTCAACGTTTGCCAACATTGGTGGCCATAAAATACAGAGGGCCTGGGATTTGAGAGTGACCTTGGCAAATGGCAACTATGAATCAATGTCAAATACATAATCTAGTGAATGAGGTCACGCTCGAGCTGCCTAAGATGTTTTCCGCAATTTTACGCCTAATGACATAGTGGATTCGACGATAATTTCCTGCGTGAACGAGTCTTCCTTTGACTTTCAGACACGGTCACAATTTATTTACATAGAAAAGAACCTCCAATGGAGAAGGGTCGGCGCGTTTTGTTTCCCTAACATAATATATCGTTCGATCTTGTCTTTTATATACTAATGACAAAGAAAAATTACGGCAAATTCTCTACTCTAATTTGAAGTTGAACCGACTCTTTAGATTATTGGTAATCAAAGATGCGACTTAGTTTTGCGGCTAAGGAATTGACTTAGTTTTGCGGCTTAAGAGTTGACTCGTTTGTGCGTGACATGATTCACCACACCTTTTAGACTTTGTACGCCGATGAACAAAAGGGTCGATGTTGTAATAGTTTGGGTGATTTTATCGTATTTGTTTCGAAACTCTTCTTCAATATGCAACTTAATACAGAGATGCCACTCTGTGAAAATCAGATTGCACTTGTTGTCTTGATAGCCTTGGGGTGTGACCGGCTATCTTTTTTTTTTTTTTTGGTGGCCAAAATAAAAATTTCATTCATTTCCTCGATCGAAATACAAGATAGAAATATCTCAATTCAAAGAGCACAATTTCAAACCAAGACAAATCCTAGACAATTTCAAAACAAGACAAGCTCGACATAACAAGAGAAATCATCGGAATAAGGTTATAGGTTACGTACTTAAAGAACACCCATCTATTACTTCTTTACACTAAAATCGACAGTCGATCACCAAATTCGTTGTCAATAATAAGCACACAGAAAATTTCATCTGATACTACGGTTTTGCCTTTCGACGGTGCACGCTTATGTTTAAAGTCTCTAACACCATCACCGAGTAGAGTAAAAAGGTTGAACGAGCATAGATCTGATACTTGTGAGAGTGAAACATTCATGAAGTTCCTTTGATCTTCTTCAAAACTGGATTTGTTCACTAACGAAACCTGATGAAAGAGAAATCCCGAAAACATGCACTCACAAAACTTCAAATCTAGACTAGATCGGGATAAAAATTTCCCCGAAACGGAAGAGAAAAACTTCTATATCTAAACTAAATCAGAAGAGAAAAGCTCCAAAAGAGAAAGAAAACAAGAAAAGAAAATAAAGAACCAAAACAACCTGAGAAGGGGAGGGGAGGGAGAGATTTAGCTCAATCTCTCCTCTATATGGAGCTTGAAGAAGAAAGCCATCTGAATGTAAGAGGGAGATGAGAGAACTAGGGCTGGCTAAAGGAGGGAGAGATTTGAGGGCTGGTTGTTTGGATCTTAAATCTTTTTCCAATGAGAACCATCTTCTATGAACTTTTGAGTTCAATTAAATACCAAAAGTACTATTAGATACTTAATGACATTCCTATGGTATGGAAATGGTTCGAATCATGGTAAAACCTCTTGCGTACTATGAATAATGTCGTCTGCTTTTTGAGCTTTGACCAAGACCTTTGAAACGGAGAATCAAGGATAATCGTTTGCTATGCCTCTACGAACACAGCCGAGTTCCTCACATGGATGTCACCATCAAATGTTTCATCACTGATTCTGTTCTTCTCTTGATACAAACTTTCGCAGTATGTTTCAAGTGATTGGGTGAAGGAACACTCTTCTGTTTGCATTTGCAGTGAATGTAGCTCCAAAGAAAGAGGAGTTTAATGTACAATTTCAAATCAGGGGAAATATATTCTATGAAAATCATCATCAGAAAAAAAAAAATAAAACGTTAATTTCAACATCGAAAAGTCGGAAAATAATTTCTCGCTAACAATTTTATCTCAAATAAACGGCCCCTTAATTGCACTTTGTTCCTCTTTCTTCTTCTTCCTCTGCACCCGTCCTGCAGCACGGCATCTCCTCCACGAACCACCATCCACCATCACCATCCCAACCGTGGTCGACCCAACATCCAAGGTCCACCGCCCTAAATGGGGTTATCTTCTTTATCACCACCTCACCATCCAAGGAATAATGTTGGCTCTAGCGAGACCCCATTGTTCGGTGGCGGGTGGGGGCTTTTGATTCAGCAAATTCAGAACTTCCATTGCAGCTGGGAATTTATATCTTGGTTGACAACTGGGGAAGCTTGTCGTCCTTTTCCCTTTAAATGATAAGAAACTGGTGGCCTCCGAGTTTAGTTCAGTTGTCTTGTCGACCATCGGATTAGACGATCCTTATCTTTCAGTGGTGGTTGTCCGGTGATCATAATTAAACCGTTTGACGGGAGCTTACGAAATGGTTAATGAACTGATTCCTACTGAAGCGCAAGTTGTCATGATCAGTGCCTTGATCGTACTCCAGACTATTATTGAGTGATGAGGACCCCCAGTTAACTATTTGTGATGACGTGGTGGTTTTATCTACTTGTGGTGGAAGGTCCTCCGGGTAGTTTTTGCCCACCCGATATCAACTTTATGAAAGTTTTCAGCAGACGAGCCAAATCCGTTAAAACTAGCCCTAGAGCAAATCTAACAGTCTTGTCTCGTTAAAGCGGCCGCCATCTAGCGACATTGTCATTTTTACTTTTCACACGAAGGGGGAAGAGATCAATTTCATGAGCGGCGTCGTGCTGGTGACATTGTCATTTTTATTAGGAAAGTTGTCCAAAGATTCTACACCTATTGCACTTTTTATCAATTTAATCATAAATCTTTTAATTTTGCCAACTGAGTATATCCGGTCAATTTTGATTGGAAATTACTGATGTGGACGACGGTCGTCTTACATGATCTAGCCAGCATTGACGTAGATAGTTTTTATTAATATATTAATATATACTTTTTTCTCGTTTTCCCATTAGTGAAAGAACTCCAAAGAACGAGTGAATACTACTTTTTTTTTTTTCCTTTTTCCTTCGCCAGCCATCACCGGGCTTCGTCGATGGGTGGTGGAGGTCGTGGCCTTGGGCAAGTGATGCCTAGTCCTAGGTTGGCAAGGGTGACCCTTGTAAGGGGCTGGGGAGGGTGACCCTCGCCTGAGGTAAGCAGATGAGGCTTAGCAATGGTAGGTTGAGGGAAAAATTTAAAAAAAAAAAGTGAAAAGAAAAAAATTAAATAGAAAAAAGGAAAAAATTAATAAAAAATTAAAAAAATATTCAAACATTATTAAAAATTATCCACGTCGACGCCGATAATACCACGTAGGACGGTCGGCGCCCATGTCAATAATTTCATATGGACTTAATTAGCACAACATGAAAAGATATAGGACTGAATTGATAAAAATGAAATAAGTTTAAAAATTTTTGGATAATTTTTCCCATTTTATTATAATATTGTAATCTTAATTCTTGTCATTGCAATCCATGGCCTATTTAAAATAATCTTCTTCAATATCTTACATTTCATTTAATCAAAATGTTAACTCCTTAACGTTATTCGTTGTTGTAATCCTATAAATTCACTGCTAAGTACTAACTTTATCTTATTATTCATTATAAATCAATACACAAATTGAAAATTCCATGCAATACTATTGAAAGCCAATTCTATAACATCTTATGGTCGAAATAGTGATACGGATTTTTATAGGTTGGATTAAATATGAAATTACTTTAGTAAATGTGTCGGTTGGGGTTATGAATTGCGTACGAGTCGGATCAAATCCGAGTCACTAACTTTGTATCGCATTCGAATAAGTTAATTTGGATCGCAATATTTTTATTCGACTCGATCCAATCGTTCCACGGGTTCTATCGACGGCACTCGATCTAACGCCGCACGTGAGAGAGATTTTGCTTTTCAAACCGACGGCAACTCTAACTACCGTAGTATCTATCAATAAATGTTAAGGCTCAACCGCGTCATAGCAATCCAGTCATGGCGGAGCGTACGCTTTGGCTTGGACAGGGCATTCAAGTGCATGTGTCTTTTTCCTTAGGCCATTGAAGGACAAAAGTGGAAAGGAGAGTGCCCCACTTTGGAATCTTCCCTTGACAATTCAAACGGGCCTAAACTTGATACGTCCGCCGGAAAAGTCAAGTGGACATCATTTTGCCTATCACGTTTTCATCGCCGGGGACATCATTCTATCCAACCGACGACGCCATGTCCCGTCAAGAATTTCGGTGCATAGTGTTAGCAATATTAAAATATTTAATTAATCCAATATATCTTTAAGGATTATGTATATATCTATTTTAATAGTGTATATCATTAATTGATTATATTCCATGTTTTTGTTTATCTTATTACCTTATTTAAAGCCTATTAATGGGCGCTCTATGTACGCTTTTCTATATACATCAAAATGTACATAAATTTAGTTTTCCGCATCTTTCTCAACTCATATGAGGAAATGGTTTCCACTTTCGACCCAATTTGACTTGGATTAAGTGCACGAGGAAGCTCGGTTGGGATATCGCCATGATTGGAGAAGTGAATAGTAGAGGTGCCAACATGGGTATTTTTTGGTTCGATTCTATCCACTTTATTGAAAATGGCTCAAATGTGGATTAGTCAAATTTTACAAAAATGGGTTGTTAATGGGTTAACTTAATTATATGTGATTTGTAAATGGGTTTGTCTTTGAATCCATTTATAACCAATTTAACTAGACAAGCCCGATCCCAAAAGAGGGAAAAAAAAAAAAGACAAGACCAGCCCATTTATTATTATTTTTTTTTGGTAAGGAGGACCAGCCCATTTATTATGTTATATATTTTTTTAAAATTTTATTTTTAATTTTCATTTTTTAATAAGTAAAAGAAAAGAAGAAAAATAAAAATAAAAATGAAAATTATAAAAACTTGTTAACGTCACTGCTCTCATCTACCTCCGCCAACCACCGTCCACCGATGTTTACTGCTCACCACCTTCCGCCACCGCTGCCATTGGCCACTGCTCGCCGCCATTGGCCACCACTGTTCGCCACTGGAGAAAAAAGGAAAAGAATAGAAAAATTAAAAAGAAAATAACAATTTCTTTTTTGGTCAAAAGAAAAAGTGATTTTCAAAAATAAAAAAATTAATAATTTTTAATAATAAAATTTTAACAAATAAAGATTGAAAAAATTGAAAAAAAACTAAAAAAAAATTCATTAAATTTGTGTTACATGAAAGTGTTTTAGTAATATCATCTTTCTAAAAAATTACAATTTTTTTCATCATTTGGTCAAATATAGAAGTGTTTAACTAGTATGAGTCGGGTCGAGTATGAATTAATATGTATTGGGTTATGTATGGATCGTTGGATTTGCGTTATATGAAATGAGTTAAAACATGTTAAATGGGTCAATATAGGTCGGATCATATCTAACCCCATTTAAATTCAATCCAACTCACTCATTTAATACCCCGTGGAGAGCAAAGGGAGAGTTGAGTACCCACCCCACGCTGACTAACTGGTCATTAATTAAAGACCCAATTTAGGGCCAACAGGAGAGGACACGGTCCTTAAAACTCCATGATGGGCTAATTCAAAGAAAGTACACCTCCCTCGCTTATCACCTGCTTTATGAAGCGTAATAAATACCTCCGTCTGCCTTTGAAAATAACATCACAACAAAATTAGGTGATCGATTCTGAATTTGACCTAGCCACACCCAAAAATTGAGAACTGATTCCCAGTCTGTGGGATCAAGAACCAAATCTAACCGGACCTATTTCCCGTGGTCCAATAAAATCGATGAATTATTAGTAGTGATGAATAATACGGACTTTAATATTAATATATTAATTAAAATCAGGTTTGCATTTAAGAGACAAAAAATAATTAGGGAATTATTAGTTTACATTTAAGGGGGGAAAAAAAAAACCGGTCCGGTTCCCCCTAGAACCGGAAACCGAGCCAAAATCACTGGTTCCCATTTTATCAAACCGGGAACCGGACCGGCTTTCCCGGAAATCGAACTGAAATGGCTAGTTCAAACTGTCCGTCTTGTCCAACCCTTAATAGAATAGGGGCGAGGGTGGGAGGAGGACAGTAGGTTTTAGGCGTGTCTTGTAGAGCCTAAATACAGTAAGATGTTCAAACAAAATTAGAAAGTAAATATTCTTCGAGGATAGATAAATTACCGACAAGCTTTAGCGGCACCATAAACCAAACTTGACTCCTTTTTCCTACATAAGCATACCAAATCAGTCATACCTTCCCAATAATGAGATCTCCAGAATAACTTGATCCAATTATACTTTTACAAGACTCGAATAAATGGGTTTCCGAAACGACTTTTATCTTTACTCTTTTGTTCTAACTTTAACATTCGGGAATTCGACTTGTGATCATGTAAGATGCGCTCGACATTTTATCTTACATGGTTCTCTCATAGTTTTTAGAACGATTACCTCAATATTTTGTGTGGTGACGAGAAAGCAAAAAGATGGCGAGGAAGAGAGAATAAACCCTTTTCGAAGGCTTTGCCAAGAAGACTGTTGAACTGGTAATGTCGAGATGCTAATCTTTCCTTTTGTGTTCTCATTCCTCGATAGGTCTCGAATTTTACTGTTGTAAAGAATGAATATGTTTGCGACACGTGGAGAGCTGAAGAATTTTGTCAGTAGTTTGCAACCATGAGATAAGACTAATTGAAATGAGAGAAACATTCCCATGATCCCTTTGTGAAGAAGACAATTCAGACCATTCATTAAACATGTCAAAATGTGTCATCAATCAATTTCTTGAGCAATTTCTTGATGGGCTAAGTTGTTGTATCTGAAAAGATATGAAATTGAATTTGATGGCACACCCTTTGATGTGGAGATTGTGTTATATTTACGGCATTTACATGAGTAAGAAAGTTACAATGGAAAAGATTTTACAAAAGGTAAGAATCCACAATCTTAGTGCAAATCATGGGAGTTTTGCTCTATCAACGGAATTGGCACAAATCGTGGAAGATTGGCTCTATCAATGAGATTGACATGGATTGTGAAATATTGCTCTATCATTGGAGATTTGCTCTTTCATTATCAGTTATTTATATTCAGGAAATGTGTCATAATGGGTTGAGAATGATAAAGCCAAAAAAGTATGGTAAATTGATTCACCACTTACTTAGACCCAAACTCTCTCTCGCCCTCACTCGATTTGATAATCACTCACTTCGTGTTCTCATCCCAGTTTGAGTATGGGGTTTTCTAAATTGGGTCGAATATGTGTTAGGCATGGGTTCTGTCGAATATGGGTCACTAGATTTGTATTTCATAAAATGATTCAAAATGGGTTAAATTGGTCAATTTAGATCGGACCATTTTCAATCCGATTCGACCTGATCCATGAGTATAGCATTCATTTGACACCTTATAAGGTTTGGATGCTGGTTTAAGAGACAAATTGACATTTGGATTTATTTAGTTTCTTCACACGTACTATAAGTGTGTCCTATCCAAAATGAGTATGAACGATTTTTAGCAGAGAAAACGAGAATTTGAAAGCAAAGAATGAATTATTAGGTTGAAATTTATTTACTAATGATATATAACGTTCTTTTTACACTTTATATGTTAAGATGACATAATAGTTGTGCAACTAGATCGGTTCTACTTGGGAATTCGATCAGATTGGCTAAAAAGTAGATCCGAATCCAAGTTCTCAATTACAAGTGGATAACCACTCGCAAGTCGGATTGAGCAGACCGAATTTGGAACTGGGTTCATAAAGCCTAATAATCTTGGTTTGTCTCTTGGCATCTCTCTCTCTCTCTTCCCTCTAACCTCACTCAAACACTCCACGACTCTTATCTCTTCCACTCGCAACTGACCATCCTCCTTGCTCGCTCCTAGCTCGTCATCACTTGTTCAAGCCTCGCAATTCTCACTTGTTCTCGACTCGCCCTCGTTCATTCGAGTTTCGCAACCCTTGCTACTTCTTGACTTGCCCTCACTCGCTGGCGGCTCACACTCCTAGCTCTCTTGCTCGTGGCTCGCCTCATTCTTGCAACCATCGCTCATTCCCAATTTTCCCTCGGTCCCTCGCTTGCTTGCGACTCGCCCTTGCTCGTTCAATCTTGCAACCCATGCTTGCTCAGACAACAATCATCGAGAAGTAAAATATAAACCCAAAAAAAATGAACAAAAGAGAAATAGGTTCTTGGGGTACACTGTAATGCCCCATTTTAATAGTTCTAAATAATTCGGGAAAAGACGAAATGGATTTGAAAGCTGACTTGGGCCAAAAGAATTAAGACTTAAATTGGACGAAGTTGTCATGCGCGACGGGCCATACAACGGATGGCGGCCAAAAGAAAGCCATCGAGCCCAACTTTATTTGGAAATAAAGCTTTCGGCCCAACCCAATATGGAACGTTGACCCTCTGGTTTTCTTTTCCTTTCTCTAGGCTATTGAACTCAGCCATCAAGTTTAATTATCCCACTCTTTGGGTGGGTTTGGTTCAACATTTCAAATGGGCTTTGGTAAAATGCAAATGTCCTTAGCCTAAAGGGCTTTGGAAAAATGCTAATTGCGTTTGGAAAAAACTGATTTCAAAACGGGCTTTGGATTAAATATTATTTTCTAAAAATAACTTTACAAATGGATTTTGGTAATTTTTACCATTGTGAGGTTAGTTTTGGAAAAAAAAAATTTCTTTTAGCATTCGGCCAAATGCTGAAAGCCCAATGCTAGTCCCTACTAGCATTGGGCTTTCAGCATTCCCAAGGTCAGCATTTGGCCAAATGCTGGCCTAAAGCTGATTTCAGCATTTTCCCAAGGGGCTTTGAGGCTGAAAGCCCCTTGGGAATGCTGAACCAAACCCACCCTTTGGGCCTGTTTGGTTCAGCATTTGGCTGAGGGACTTTGGCAAAATGCAAATACCTTTGGGCTAAAGGGTTTGTGAAATGCAAATGCTGTTTGGTAAACTGTAATTGAAAATTGCATTTGGATGCAACTTTGGGGAAAATGTTGTTTGGTAAACTTTTAAATCTGAAAAGTCCTTTGGTGTCCCAATTTAATATTTTTTTTAACTTTAATTTGTTTAAAATTAGGGAAAAAAACAAATGATTACAACTTTTTTATTTTCGTGTGGAGAGTAACGTAAAAGACATATATTAACAAATTTATAAGTCAAAAAAGTCAAAATATGACGTGCCCAATTATATCAAAGATCATTATAATACATATGATCACATAAGTCATTTATCCAAAAAATTACAAAGATGATCACATAAGTCATTGAGGATAGAAATAAGTTTTCCTCAAAAAATTACAAACCTCTTCAACTATTAACTAAACCCATGGCTATTTCATCACGTAAACATGCCATGTCAGGGGATGCATTAGTATTTGAAGCACTAGCCCCCTCATCTACAGTATCATAGTCAACTGAATATCCATACTCGAGATCCAAATCCGCATCTTCAAAATCCATATCCGTTACGGCATTTCTTCGTATATAATTGTGCAAAGCCATTGTCGCTATGACAATTTGCACTTGCTTTTCATATGGATAACTTGGCATGTTTTTTAGAATATGCCACTTCATCTTTAATACGCCAAAAGCTCGCTCAATTTCTGACGTAGTGAGGAATGGGCACGGTTGAACACTTCTTGATAGCCTATAGGTGAAGGACCTTGTCGAAACTCGGGCAAATGATATCTCACTTGTCTATATGGCCCCAAATAACCCGTGGGATTTGGATATCCAGCATCCACTAAATAATATTTACCTAAACAAATAATGTAAATTTAATTAACATGTGACATAGATAATAAGTAAATGCCGCATGAAGTTGATAAATCATTAACTCATGAACCTGGAGGAGGATGGGGAAATTGTGCATCACGTTTTCCAACTGCTTCATGGAAGACACGGGCATCATGAGCTTGTCCCTCCAAACCGGCAAAAACATAGACAAATTCCATGTTAAAATTACAAACGGCCAACACGTTTTGAGTTGTCGTTCCTTTTCGCCCAATAAAACGAATTTGATCGTACGTAGGTATCACCGCTGGGATATATGTACCATCCATAGCTCCAATGCAATCCTGAAACAAAAAATAGGAATATTATTTGATTTACAAAAGAGTTTGATTTTTATTTTATAATCTTAACTTACCTTAAAATATGGATAAAATCGTCGATCTTTCTTGATCTTCTCTGGAACTTCTCGATATTGTCGATCGGTTGGTTGGATCAAATCTTTTGCCATATCACATACTTTATCTAAAACTAAGCTAAAGTGCCTACTAATGGTTTCTCCCGAGCGCTGAAAGCGCTCTCGTGTTAACCTATTACCCACACCGTGTCCCAACATGTAAAGAAACATTCCAACCATTTCTGTAACATCAGTATTCCTAGATCCTTTAAGGCCATAGCGTGTTACTAAGTCATGCATCAAATTACTAAATATGGCCTTATGCATTCGAAACATATTATAGCACCTCATCGGATTAGCATCTTCGCCCATCAACTCTTTTAACCATGCATAACTTGTATATGATGAGGACATGCAAGGTTGTTTGCAAAGGTACATTGCTTGACAAGCAATAGAAACTTGAGTGACTGCAAGAAGATCCAAGAATTTGTTTTCCTCCTCTTGATGATTTTCCCTTTCAGGAGAATCCATAACTGCTTAACATCGTAACAAAATATTGAGTTAGAATATGAGAAACAAAGAATAGTATTGATCATCCATCAAGATAAACAATGTCGACCATCATAAATATGCAAACTCAACCATGTAAAGAGAATACTAATTGAAATCAGTTCTCACATTAAAACAAATAATAGAAATTAGGTTCACACATAAAGCAAATTAAAAATCCCACAAGAAAATAAAATAACATAGTGAAGAGTACAAATAAGATGCTACAATATCCTAGCTATGACTAAGCTCGTCCATCTCAAACTTGAGATATTTGACTCTTAGTGCATCACTATTCAAGCTCATAAAGACTTGCCAATTGTCTTTCTTTTCCTTAAAATGTTTAATTGCGAAAAAGTATAACTTTTCATCTTGCGCAATCTCAGGTATGGAATCCAACAATTGCATGAGGTCCTTGTAAGGACCGAATCCGTAATCTGTTTGAGAAGTGGCATTACTCCTACTTTCAACAGCGGAAACCATCCTTTTATTTGGTTTCCAAGCTTCTGTTGTGGCGTCAGTCTCTTTTCTTTCTTTCCTCGAGTTTGCCCCATTGAAGTTCGCATCACTCTTTTACGGATTTGAGTTGCATTAGATTCAACAATATTTTCACCACCTTCAGACTCCAAAATATCATCTGCAGATACATCAACATCAGCAATATTAGGTTGTGTGGCATCAATATCCTCCTCAATACGTAAACCTTGTCCAGGATTCCATGTGATTCCTCCGGTAGCAACTGTGCTACTGAACATTCTAGCTAACAGCATATCAAGATCAGGATGTATGCCTTTCGTCCTAAAAGGCTTAAACCTACAATCAGCCTGTTAAAATAATAGAGTATTTCAGTATGTTGTATTAATGAACTTGAATTTAACAGAAAAGTAAAAGAAGTGATACAAACCTTAATTTTAGCGTCCCACCATTCATCAGACGCAGCAATGGTTTTCTTCTTCTCATCCCATCCTAGTCCTGTTTCACTTAAAATCAGTGTCCTCCATCTCTTCCATTCTTCCTTGAGATTATCCACTTACTTTTCATTTGAATTTTGTCATACTTTTTACCCGTTAATTCCTCGAACTTACTAATTATGACTGTCCATCTTCCCTCTTATTGTTTGCAGGACGGTTGCCTTTTTCAGTTTCCTCAATGCACAAGTTACAAAATATTTTCACATCTTCGGGAGTCCATATGCCTTTCCCTTTGATGAACTCGCCATCTTGTAATAATATGAACATAAACACAATTGAGAAGCACAAAAAAAAAGATATGAAACCAGTAAACCAATCTTAGCTAAGTCAAGTAGATAAGGCAGTAGCATTCTCCATGTAATCATAATTGGTAGAGCCATAGACCCGCAACACCAATCGAGTTTACTCAATTCTCACACCAATTCAGAATAATTTATGTACAACATGAATCTTTGCATGCAAACGACATCATCCAGGTGAGAATAGATAAGGGTACTCACAATACTAGCTACTGCATTACATATGCAAATGTAAAAATCCAGAAGGAAGAAAAAGAGTCATGTGATAGAATATAGCTACTCAAGATACTAGCTACTATAAAAGAAATGAAAACTGAGCAACCAGAAATTTAACCTCCCCAAGACTAGAGAGAATAGGTGCATCGACCTCAAATTAAGACACTAATTATCCTGTTTTTGAATAATCAAGATAGGTGAAAACATGACGACTAACTTATCATTAGAGTAGTGAACAACGGGTTTGGTCAGACTAGTTTCTAACGGG
>JAGVVM010021407.1:0-15107 GCA_019149425.1 Psidium friedrichsthalianum | reverse complement strand
CCACTCTTTTACGAGTTTAAGTTGCATTAGATTCAACAACATTTTCACCACCTTCAGACTCCAAAATATCATCTGCAGATACATCAATATCAGCAATATTAGGTTGTGTGGCATCAATATCCTCCTCAATACGCAAACCTTGTCCAGGACTCCATGTGATTCCTCCGGTAGCAACTGTACTACTGAACATTCTAGCTAACAGCATATCAAGATCAGGATGTATGCCTTTTGTCCTAAAAGGCTTAAATCTACAATCAGCCTGTCAAAATAATAGAGTATTTCAGTATGTGGTATCAATGAACTTGAATTTAACAAAAAGTAAAAGAAGAAGTGAATACAAACCTTAATTTTATCGTCCCACCATTTATCAATCGCAGCAATGGTTTTCTTCTTCTCATCCCATCCTAGTCCTGTTTCACTTAAAATCAGTGTCCTCCATCTCTTCCATTCTTCCTTGAGATTATCCCACTTACTTTTCATTTGAATTTTGTCATACTTTTTACCCGTTAATTCCTCGAACTTACTAATTATGACTGTCCATCCTTCCCTCTTATTATTTGCAGGACGGTTGCCTTTTTCAATTTCCTCAATGCACAAATTACAAAATATTTTCACATCTTCGGGAGTCCAATATACCTTTCCCTTTGATGAACTCGCCATCTTGTAATAATATGAACATAAATACAATTGAGAAGCACGAAAAATAAGATATGAAACCAGCACACCAATCTTAGCTAAGTCAAGTAGATAAGGCAGTAGCATTCTCCATGTAATCATAATTGGTAGAGCTATAGACCCACAATACCAATCGAGTTTACTCAATTCTCACACCAATTCAAAGTAGTTTATGTACAACACGAATCTTTGCATGCGACCTACATCATCCGGGTAACAATGGACAAAGGGTACTCACGATACTAGCTACTGCATTACATATGCAAATGTAAAAATCCAGAAGGAAGAAAAAGAGTCATGTGATAGAATATAGCTACTCACGATACTAGCTACTGCAAAAGCAATGAAAACTGAGACAACCAGAAATTTAACTCCCTAAAGACTGAGAATAGGTGCATGGACCTCCTGCAGAATAATTTAAAATTTATCAGAGAAACATGGCATAGCCGGTATGAAGAGGAAGTTTTGAAGCATGACTAGTCAATGCCTATGGAGCTCCATAAATTGCTCATTCAAATTGGTATACAGTGAATATAAACATTGCTGAGACCAAATGCCGTTAACAAGTAAATCATTGTATGCACATTCTTCATTAAAGAAAAACTATTTCCTCCCCATGAAGAGATTGAGGCAGACAACGACATGGCGTATAGGGAGCACTACCACTGACAGGTGTAAACTAATCAATTTAATATGTCTTGTGACAATTAACATCAATTAAGAACACATAATTATCTTCAATAATCAAGATAGGTGAAAATTGACAGTAACTTGTTAATAGAGTAGTAAAGTTTGTTGTGAGCATAGTCCTCTCTGCTCAAAAGTTCTGCCTTGAGGGCCGCAAGTAAATTTGAGAGCCTCGAGCACATGTAAAGCCACGATAGCGAAATTTCACGAAACAATCAAACTCATTCATAGCTAACCAGAGTCCAACCAAACACAAAAGAAGCTTGAGGCTAAACTGCGAGAAAGGAAAGAGAATCACAACACAGGATGAGGACATGCATAGACAAAATCAAGCACAAACGAAAATGAACTTGAGATTCGAATTGACATGAGAAACTAGAAAAGAAGAGAAAGAAGGAGAAATCAAACCTTGATCTCAAATTCGAATCATCAGAGAGTTTGCGTAGAGCAAATCAGATCTCCAAACTTTGGAGAGTGAGTCCTGAGAGAGAGATATATGCCAGTCAAACAACCCATAAAACGGAACAAAGCACAATGCATATAGCTTGAAAGAACATAAAGGGAAAGCGAGCAATCAGCGAGGTAGATCTCTCCGAACAATCCGTCGCTAATCTTACGGCCGAGCCGAAAATTGAGGGCAACGCGAACAAAGAAACAATAAATTCTTACCTGAGAAGAGATACAAGCGTGACGTGTGCGACGAAGACAAGGCGATGTCTCGAAGGCGCAGGGACAGCGGCGTCCAGCAAGAGAGGTTGACGAAGAGAGGGTTTTCTCAAAGGAAAAGGGGCAAGACGTGGTTTTAGGGTTTATTATGAGCGTCTGTTTCCAAATGGGCAAAATGGGCATGATTGTTGATGAATGAGGGTAAAATGGGAAGTTTCGATATTTTCATTAAACAAGAGAACTGTTGCATCCCGAAAATGCTGCATCTCAAAGTAGCTCTTGAGCAACATTGGGCCAAAAGGGTTTGGAGAGCATTTAAAATGCACTTGCATCTGCCCAATGTGAGTAAAAAAAAAGCCAAACAATATTTGCATTTGGCCAAGGGACTTTAGAGGCCCAAAGCTCATTTGAAATATTGAACCAAACAGGCCCTTATTCTAGACCAGTTTCTCTACGTTGGTAAGGAGTTTTTCTTCTAGCTACTCAACAAGTTCATCTCTAGCTCCCCATAACTTGTTTTAGTCCTAAAATGTAATGTAATGCAACTTAGAATCTTGATATATTGCAAATACGGATAGTAATATTCTGTTTAGCGGTCGGGATTGATCCCTAATGAAACAAGGTGTCAACATAATTAACATTCTTAGCCTCTAAATTCTTCTAAATGGTAGCTTTAAAAGTGAACGTTAAAAAGTATTTCAATCACTTCTATGCTGAAATCAAATCCTATCCGTGTTCTGAAAGTTATCCTCATATGAAAGCAAGTACTCATTTCTGATCATATTCACATTCTACTTCTATCATCTGTCTCTAGCTTATGCCTGATTTTTCAAACTGTGGAGACTATATCAATTGTTCGAACAAAAAAAAAAAAGACTATATCAAGTAGGGGTGATTGGTTCCCGGTCCGGTCTGTTTCCCCTCAAGAACAGGGAACCGAACTGGTGGTCCCGGTCCCTAATTTGCTAGAACCGGGAACCGGACCATTGGTCCGGTCCGATTCTCGGGTGGTTCCATTGGATCGATAATATGCACAAAAAGAAAAAAGTGCACCATAATTACTTGCCCATCGATCATTCTCTTGAAGAAAATATTTCCTTTACATTGCATCAAGACAATTAGGATTTAGTTTGGACCATTTTGTAGCTTCATTGAGTAATGGACATTGCACCGTGAGACTTTTTTAACAAGCAAACATTATGTTATTTTTAAAAAATTAAAAAAAAAATTGACCGGTCCAGTCCGAGCCGTCCGGTCCGGTCCTATGTCCTTGGAACCGAGAATCAGACCGGACCCCCTAGAACCAGGAACCGTACCACCGATTCCGGTCCGGTCGGTTTGATTTACTCACCCCTAATGTCATTGCTTAGTATGTTAAATCACTTATCCTCCCACTTTTAAACGAGAAATGGAATCAATACCAAATATTTTATTTACCTCATTAGCATACTTATAGGTATTGAGGACTTGAAAGTACCATGACAAGGTGAACAAGTTAAAGGACGGGAAGTTCACGGGACGTGGAGGTACCGTGGCAAGGTGAACAGCTTAGACAGTCATGATCATACTCAGAAAAATAAAGTGGAAGGCAGTATGTAAGTCAACCACTGGCGGGAAGCCTTGATAGACTCATGCGTTGCTAAAAGAAGAGGATCCCTATATAACCTGGAAAATAAAAATGCCCAGTTCATACAATTATGTATTATGATTTGAAGATCAGACATTCTGTTGACTATCAATCTAAGTCTCAAGGTATATTGACAGTAAACCACAGGGTTGGAACTCCAGACAAAGATATATGGAGGGGAATTCAATCAATTGTCAATCAAATTGATGAGAATAATTATTTCCTAATATAAGCAATTCTATTCGTGGAAACCACACTATTGCTATGAAGATTTAATTGTATAGGTGATAAGATCTCCCGATGATAGTGTGTTTATATTCAGCGGCTAGATTTAGCCTCTTGAAGATTATTTAATCGTTGGTATAGATCTTCAAGACTACATGAGAAGATCAACACATGCTGAAGAAGATAGGAATTGCGAGAGCTTCTAAAACCTGAGAAAGCTTTATTTATTTGACAGACTTATTCTTCGATTGTTGAGCAAGAAGTTCATTTACTACAAGTGATTCACCGTTTGTGATCTCTTTTGGGAAGTGTACTAGTATCGTTTTTGTACTTGGAATTTGGTAGTGTGATCTACCACTTTGGATGATAGCAGCATGGGCTACATTGTAATCTCTCAAAAAATTACTAGTGAAGTCCAGTCTATTGGTTGTTGTTACTCTAAGAGAGTGGACATAGGTTTGATCAAAACTAAACTACCACAAGATCTGAGCGCAACTCTCTTACCTCTCTTTATTTACTTCCACATTTTTTTGATAGAAGAATACTACACTTGATATCATCAGCTTACTGATGCATGTCTATCAAATAGTTCATGCGTATAGCAAACTTGATTTTCATAATGCCGCAAAGTCTATCATGTTTCCATTCTCAACTTATTCACCCCATTAAAGCTGCATATTTAATAGTAACAAAATTGACATGCAGTCATGAGCTTTAATGTAGTCATAGTTATGCAGGAAGGTAATCAATTCCCGATAATTCTATAAAACTCGTTATGAAGTCATATCCGTATTCGAAACCATTTTATCAGTGCTTTAGTCACACATTCTCATTGAATATTCATGTTTAATATTTACTTACGCCATTGTTTGAAGTATTCATATCACATAGACCTTGATTGTGTTTCCATAAATTCGTGCGAATCAAATTCATCATTTCATAAAAGTTACTTAATCTAGGAAGAATTCTTGCATCTCATCATTTAATTTAGCAGGCTCAATATTCCCACAAGTGGGCTTTCATACAAGTCAAGAAGCAGATTGCATTTGCGGTACTTGGCATTTCCTGAGGAGCGCATTCAAGTTATATTAGATTAAAACGGTAGTTCCAAAGGGTTGCAGCGTGGGTTAGACCTGGTTGTTTTTTAACCGGGGATCTTGCTACGAAGATCAAAATTAGCTCAAAGACTAACGCACCTAGGTTAAAATTGGTGATCACTTTTCCAGTTTTAGACCTCTCTTATTATCACATGATCCGATTGAATATTTTAGTTGGACGTAATGTAAGCTTGGCTTGCTTCGGAATTGAAAGAGGATTCCTTGCAAGGAAACAAGCAAGGCTGAAAAACTCCATACACGAGAATAAAGTCATGAGACATCCAAATCATTCTTGTCATGGTCGTTCGTGTTTATTTCTTTTTTCTTTTCTTTTCATTTGTTAATGTTTGACCAAAGTCTGATCAGCAATTACTTCCTTATCCAATATTTTACTGGCCAAATTTTTACGGGCTTGAGATCTTTGCGATCCCTAAATTCATTACATCCAATTGAATTTTAAAATTAAAAAGGGGCTAGTTTCAAAGGGTGAAAAGTTCGCTATGGAATTTACATGGTAATATGAGACCAAGAGACTGTTTTTAACAAGCATAACCCATCATTTAGGGGGTATAAAATAGGGGTTAGCAAACGGACCCGACCGGACCGGGATCGCCCGGACCGAACCGGGACCAGTGGTCCAGTTCCCGGTTCTGAAGGTGTCCGGTCCGGTTCCCGGTTCCCAAAATTGGAACCGGTGACCGGGCGGTCTAGTTCCTGGTTCCAGGGATATAGATTTGGACCACCTGGACCGGACCAATTTTTTATTTTATTTTATTTATTTTGTATGTGAAGTTTGTGACACATCACAAGTCAAGGCCACGAAATGGAATCTGGCTTGATATGAAGCCAGCTTCACATGTAAATAAAATTGCTCAGAATTGCATAAAGTGCCCAAAACCGAACATACACAGTAAGCAATTTGTTGGTCTAGTCCGATCCATTTGTCGGTCCGGTCCGGTTTGGTTCTTGGGACGGTCGGTTCGGTTCTCGGTTCCGGCAAATGGGGAACTGGGACCACCAGTCCGGTTCCTTATTCTTGAGGGGAACCTGACTGGACCTAGAATCGATCATCCCTAGTATAAAAAGAATCATAAACCTATTGTATTGATACCAATTGAGTCCTAAACCTTTTAATTGGATCAATTTATTGCATTTGAAGTAATTGCGTCCATTTGGATAATTCAGGTCAGAAATTGCTAACGTGGACATTGGCTATCCTACTTGACACTACTGACGCTAATGCAGACAATGTCCTTAATTTTTAAGAATTTTTTGAATTTTTATCAGTTTTTCCTTTTTCCTTTTTCTTCTCCTTTCCTCTTTATATATATATATATATATATATATATATATATATATATATATGTATATTCCATTTTGGTCAGTGTGGATCACAGCCCTTGCCTAGCCTTGCCTAGATGGGGTGAGGCACAATTGGCCATGGGCGAAGGCACCCTCGCCTTCGGTTGCCTACTCGTCGCGCACGTTTGGGCGATGTTGAGCAAGCTCTGGCTACCCTTGTGGGCCATAGTGGAGGAAAAAATGAAAAGAAACAAATTAATTAAAATTTTCAAAAATAAAAAAAGAAAAAAAAATTGCCCATGTGAGCGCTAGCCATGCACATAGGATTAATGACATTTGCGTCAGCGATTTCTAGCCTAAAGTAGTCGAATGAACTTAATTGGTACTAATGCAATATGTTTTAGTTTAATTGGTTCAATTAAAAGGTTTAAGAATGAATTTGTATCAACTACCTTTCGGACTTTTTTTATACATTCTCCCTATTGATACTTAAATTTTGATTTTTTTTCATTTATATTACATAGAAATGAGAATTAGTTCTTGCCAAAAATAATTTCTCATGCATAGAACATTTATTTTTTCTGCATTGCATCTTGGACTAACAGCGAAGATTTGAGCTTAACTTGACAAGCTGTTTGGACTGAGCATCACCATAATTCTTGTTGAGGCAAGATAGGGCTGAAAAATTGTCAAGTCCCTCGAGCCATATTTTAAGCTAATTGAGCAAGTAAATGTTTATTTTTTGGAAAAGGCTTAATTTAATGAATATTTTGACTAGAAAAAGCCTAATCTAGGCTCAAAATTTGCGCAACGGACCTGAAATTAAAATGAAATTTGGCTAGGCAAGTTATGTGTGTACGAATTCTTGAAGAAGCCTTGGAGCCATTTATGAATTGAAATTCAACCCATGTTTGCTCAATTAATTGAAAAAAGGCTTTTAGTTAATTAATGAAGCCCAAATCTGGCAATGATTGCGCGATAAGCCCACAAATGATAGGAATTCGGCTAGCTCATATCATCACCTCTTAGCAAAATCCATAGGAGTTCTAGTAGATCTGGACTTCTCAAGTTCAAATTAATTTAGAATTTATTTATTTTTGAAGTCCTATCTTAGCTAGCAGTTAGAGTTTTAGAAATTGGAACTCATCCCTAGTTGGCCGAAAATCCATAGGTCGTTTGATGGATTTGGCTTCTTTTGGGATCAGAAATTTAGTTTAATGGCTAATATTGAATCCTATGTCGACTAGGTTCTAATCCACAGTCCACAGCAAGTCCTACACACTACTAGGATTAGAGGACCTTAGCTCTATATAAGGAACCTAGGCCAAATGAATTAAGGTTGGTAATTTAGAATTTTTCAAAGCATAATGGAGAGAAAAGAAAGAGAGATATTGGCAAGCATCAGGCCAATCGGACCTCCCCCTTTCGTGCGCGCCTCAGCCACTGCCGTAGCAGCATTGTGAGCCGCCATCTAGCCCCCAAAGCTCCATCAACTCAGCCTGAACTCCTCCGTGCCTAGCTATGCACTGCTCAGCCGCCTTGCTCAAGCTGCATCCAGCTCCACTGCGCTCGCCAGGCATCCCTACCTTTCGCGTCCACCATCCAGCCCTAGTGACGTCGTTTGTCTCGCCCTCACCGTGCACCATCATAAGCAATCCAACTGGCCACTTCGTCTCAGCCCATTCGAAGCGAATCCAAAGCTCCACCAATTAGTCCCGAGCTCATCCGAAGCAATGCACTCGAATAGAGCTATTGACTAGCTTGATTCTACCCCTGATCAGCCCCTTTTCAGTGGTAATTTATTTTCATTTCATCTTGTTACTCGAGTTCTAACGTAACCACATTCTTGTGTTAGAACTTCTGAGCGATTGTGGATCTCAATTCGTTGTAAAAGGGACCATTTGAAGCGATTTTGCTTCGATTGAGCAAGTGCAGATTTTTGCTTGAAAAAGGGTACTTCTTTTTAACTTTTGGTTGCAAACTTATGGCGCCTTGATTCATTATGTTTTGCTAAGGCAACTTCACAATCAAATTTTGAGAAGTAAAATTTATTCGATAAAAAAAGATGAATTTATGATCATCAAAAACTAAGTTTAAGTGTTGCTTATTATGTACTTCTTCAATCAACCATATATGCCACCCTGGAGGCCGCACTTGGAGTGTTTTTCGAAATGATTTACACTTCAGCATATCGAAAATGTTACGTTTTGATAATCAATTTTAATTCCATGTCTTAGCAAAACCAATTTTAATTCATCTTCTTAGCAAAACCAAAAAAAATTGGAATTTTATGAGAAATCTCCTCTGGAATTTTCGGCACTGCTTAGTGATGATCCACTTGCCATGTTGTCGATTGATTCTTACACTGAGCTATTCTTGCTTATCCATTGATCATTGCCTATGCATGTGAATGTATTTATCATATATATATATGTATACATAATATATATATATATATAATATCATGGATAAGTTTTATCATAAAAAAAGGAGATATCTTTCTAAATTTGGAGTTAACGGAACAACGTTCCTCAAAAATCCTGAAGATTTATTTCTCCAAATTTTAAAAGATAGGAATTTCGGTGATTAGGGAAAAGGGACATTCTGAAGTTTTTGCATACGTTATTTTATTTTTTTGAAAATTACATTTTGAGCAAGTCTTTGATTACTTCACTTCTCATCTCATAGACTTTGCTTCTTGTCTGGGTCATGTTTGTTTAATTATTTTATGTTTATTCAATAAAGTTTGCAAATTATAAACCAAATATGCGGCTCCTTTGCGATCATGTGCCTATCTCCCTTCTAAGAAATAAATTACACATCCTCCCCATATCTTTTTATTGGAAATGGTCGGTTGTTAATTTATATTAAGAATAAATTCATTATTCTGATATTTATATTAAGGTGATATCAAACATGATGTTTTATTCTATATCTTAATGCTTGTCCTGACTTGATCTAAAAGTTTACCTTATGGATAAAACTCGACTACTCCCTTTCTAACCGTTAAATTGGGTGGGGAATGAGTGAATTAATCGGGAAAAAAAATGGTGGAACTAAAGTATATAATAGGCATTTTTTATGTATCTTTGTTCATTGTTATTTTGCCTTATTGTTACTTTTTTACTTGAAGGAAAAAAATTACTCACGTTCGTCCCGTATCATATGGTCATACATGCATTTTATCATAAGATAAAAAAGATGTTTAATCCCATGTTATCAATGAAAGGGATTTTTTCATTGCAAATTTGGTTATCGAAATGAGCATTAATTTTTTTTAAATTTTAAGGAACAAGTCTCCACAAAAGCACTTTCTCTGATTGCATGAAAAAATCAAAGATTAAGTCTTGTGCGTTAATTTATTTAGATATCTAATCAACATACCAGAAACGTATTTTAAGAGGCTGGCCCCTCCAAATTGGAATATAAAATGCTACACCGAAATGAAAACCTATCTAGTCATGTTGCAATTGTAGGTCAGGACCCAATTGGGGTTGAGACCACGAATTAATTGTTAGTTATCTAATTAACTGTGATAAATTTTTAAAGCTTGATTTTAAGTCTTGTGACAAATACACAAACTTCACAACCTTGGCAACACTCCCTGTGGGACTTTGAAAATTTTATTTTTTTATGAAAAATATATGTATTTTCGGATGGTGAAGGTGTGGTGTGTCCGATACATTTCCCGAAACTTAACCCTGAATTTCCAATCTTTTTTTGGAAAAATTAAAAAAAAAACAAATATAGCATTTTTTTTTTTATTTTTTCAAAAATGTGGTGGGGAAAAAATTTTAATTGACCAATTCTTTTAATTTTTTGAAAAAAAAAAAGGTAAGAAAACAAAGTATTTGCTTCGTGAACTTGAGCCTTTGATTTGATGATCTCGTTCTTGAATTGAATTATTGGGGGCGGGGAAAATTTTCTTCGTGAATATTGCTTTATGAATTTTGTTAACCATTTGTCTATTTTGGGGGTTCCATGCTGATTTTTGCTTTTTTTGGTGGGCATTTTTTTTGCTTTTAATTATTTTTATTTGATGTTGAAAATTGACCATGAGTTTAGGTACTAATACCTGTCGCATGCATAACATGCCAGTTTTGGTTTTTCTGTCGTGCCAAAACCTTAAAATTTAGATTGAGTCTAATGAGTAGTGTCTTTGCTAGGAAAAATTCTTCTTAACATCAGAATGAGGACTTCCCCATTCCCCAAAACTTATGTTTTAAGAATTCCGCTCAGGCACTAGCACTGAAGCTAATGGTGTATGGTGGCACAAGTGGAATGCTAACATCTCCCTAGTTTTCAAGGCTGCCTGAATTAGACCAGAAAATTTCTCCTGGTATGTTATGAGGTTACGTTCCTTTAAAGCTATTTTCCTAAAAAAACTAGGCTCTTAAAATAATTTATGCATGAATATCATTTGCCTGCTTGAAGTCATTGTTTGTTGCGTTTTTTAAACATCGACTTTTTTTGTCTACTTTCCTTACTCTAATTTGTCGCTCAATGACTATTTAGGTGGTGTCATTGTATTTGACTCTATCACTCATGAGGCACTAGCACCACACAAGACTGTGCCGTTAGCATGTCCCCGTAAGGTCAATCTGTGATTTATGGTAGAACAACAGTTGATCAAACGGTACGCAGAGTAGTTGTGGAACGTATGGCTATGGGAAAATTATGCTCTTGTTGGCTTTAGATTTACCAAGGTTTCGGACACTAAGATTATCCTCAGACAAGATATAGCCCATTGTTGGGTCGTAAGCCAATTCCTCCCCATTCACAGATGGTCACCCATTCTCTCCCTTTTTCCCCCTTGGGCTTGTTTTCTTTCTTTTTCAAGGCACGACGCTTTCCCCACACGTCTCCACTTACCTACTTTAAGGAGTCTATAGCATGCTCATCTTTGGTAAGTGGTCAATTGGACTTCTGAAGGTTCTCTTGATCTTTCCGTCCATACTTAGGGTTTTGATTCCTCCATGTTGTGTTTGCGTAGATTGGAATTTTTTTAATGGTCGAAATTCTGTGCGTGTCATGTAGGGAGGGTTTTTTTTTGAAAGGCAAAACTGTGGGAAATTGCCCATTTCATTCTTATAATAACCGTTTCACTTTAACACAAGGACTAAACATCTTGCAAAAAAAGACAAATTTTCAGCATTTGGTTGTTTCTTTCCTCCTCAAAAATTGATGGTATGGAGTTTAGTTGCCCATCCCACCATAAAGAATTCTTGAGCACCTATTTGAGAGATCCATTCAAATCCGTTAATATGCTCTTTTGTACCTAGCAAATTGTGAGAAAAGAACGTGTCAATGCGTGTCACTCGCTGTAAACAACATTTGAATTTCTTTGAAACAAATATAAGCAGTGCAAGGCCTCTCTGGTCTTGAACAGGTTTGGCTCCTGTTACGCGTTTTGCACTCAAGGATTTTACACAGTCATCTGGCTGTAGCTTGTAAGTTTGGTTTCTCTCATATTATTAAAAAAAATGTCAAAAAGCTTATGTTGTGTTTGAAAACCCCCCGGACCCCATAATCTCTCTAGGAATTTATGACCCTTCCGATAAGTCATATTTTCCCCCAAAAAAAAAACAACAAAATGAGATGATTACCAATGTTTACCACTTTTCTAAAATTGGCTAACCTATGAGCGGAATCCTAATAGCCAATTCTTTATCAGAGCAACGCTAGTTGGTTTGAAAGGTAAGGTAGCTCATTTTTTACATCGACAAACAGGGAGTAATTTTTACCCTCCTCAAGGCATATTATAGCAATTGGATTGTGTTTGTAGGAGAATTATGCCTCAACATCTCCCATTTCGAGCAACTAAGTGAATCCTGAGAACCCTTTTATCTGGTAGCTGAGCTGAAAAATATCATTCTCCTCTTGAATACCTGCTGGTGTTTTTCACACATTAGCTTGCTATCCCACGAAGCTGTAGGTGCCTTCTTTCATGTAGGACAGCTAGCTATTGGAGCCGCTCTGCCTGCTGAGTATGAAGTGCTAGTTATTGATCCAAGATTTTTTTTTTTTTAGATAAATTTTTTCAAAGGAAGTCATTAAAACATTCGTAGTGTTTCGTGCCCCCCCCCCCCCCCCCGCACACATTTTTTATTTATTTTCAGCTTTCGGTTTTTTCCTTTTTGTTTCTTTTTTTTTTATTAAAAAACATTTGAATCTAATTATTTCGTCATAATTTTGGTTTCACTTTTTTTGTCTCAGCTACTGTCTTAAAATAAATTTCAATGTCATTTCGACTACTCGTAGATTTGTTCCCAAAGTTTTTGCGAAAATCCGGACAAAACTTAGAAATTTCTCTAGATTGGGGTATGAGGTCAAATGGGAGCGGTCATGTAGTGTTTTTACGCCCGATCTAGAGCCATGGATGGCAACTCATTGTTTTTTCATCCATACATAAACGATCAAATATTGATGCACTTTTGCAAATACTTCATCACAGATACTCCACATACTTTTTATAACGTCTCAGACTCCTCGCACTGAACCTCCCGTTTTTGGGCAGGAAAAAAATCCACTGGATTATGAGCTGAAATTTAATGGCTTACGATCCAAGAAGCTACCTTCAAGGATCAATGTATGCTGATGACTCTTTGAACTTGAGTAGTTCAAAAGCCATGATGTCCCAACACATGATGACAAGATGACAACTAGCTATCGTCGTCTAAGTACAGAAGATATCCTGCGCCAGTAATCCATTCTTCTGCCACATAACGTCTAAGAATAATAACAAAGGCTAGAACCCGGGATTCGCTAATACTACCTCCTTCTTGCCATTGGAGGATTTATTCATCTGGCCTACACGAGTTTTGCTACCAGTCGCCCCCCCCCCTCTCCTAACAGGACTCCAGACTTCCCCCCCTTAGACTGGTGTCTATAGCTAGGCAAAATGAGTGCATGGAAGCCATAAGATCATAGCCTAAGATGGTAATAGGTCTGAGTGCTTGCAAAGAGGACGAAAGGGACACATTATTTTATTTTTTGAGAAACCTGCGACGGCCGGAAAAGGCTAACGAGAAAAAAAGTAGATCACTGTATGCGTATGAGAAAGATGGCATAATACGCGCACTCGCCTCCCCGCTATTTTCGGAATTTACGGAGGGAAATCTGAGGTGCTAGTGTCCTTGACAAGTTCAAAGATGACTCGACTCTCGAGAATGTATGATGTTTTAAACTGATGCATGAGGCGGGATGAGAATGTATTGGATCGCGCCATCAGTGACCATAATTTCGTGGCGAAAGAAAAAAATAATGTGGATAAGTCAGAGTGTATGAGCAGGTTATGGGGGGGGCGTGTTGGGAAAGTCCCGCAAAAAAACGATGGAATGCAGATGCCACATGATAAATTATGATCACCACTAAAGCCTGTTTTTTTATTAATAAAAAGATAAACACGACATTAGGGTTAATTATCGCGGATCGTGGACATAGAGTTTTCACCACCCATAGTATAAAGACTTATGCCACTAACCAAGAATTAAAGGGCTTTGGCTAACAACATTAGGAGTGAGTATTCACTCCTTCCAAGCGTAAAAATTGCCGAAGCAATTTAACATGTACTTTACAAAGAGGAATTCTATTCATCAACAATAGTCTGCCTTACAATCAAGAACACTTCCCTATTAATAAAGAGGGACCTAAGACAAACAAAAATACAAAAAATGAAACCAAATCGATCGTGTCTACAATCTTTTGCACAGGTAATATCACTATCTAAAAGATCTAATGATATCACGACAGGCCAACAATTACAATCAACCTCCCATTTAATATATCTGGATTAGCAGGCAAACTCAACAACATAATTAGGCAATGATCAAAATGTGACCTGTTCGCTATACAATCTAAGCCTCTTGCCTATCGTATGACGATAGCTTCACTTATAATCAGGAGGTTGCCCATGAGTCTAGAGGTAGCCACCATCTTTTGAAAGAGGTGTCCTCAAGCTCCCGCCCATTTAGGAAGAACATAAAAAAATAAAAAAAAATTTCGATTTGTTGGTGATAAGGCGGAAAAGAAGAATTGAAATCTCATTTTATTGGCGAAATCATAGTCGTGATATATGTGCTTCATGTAGACACGATTTATTGAAGTTCTAAGTTGTGACTAAAATTAGGCTTTGGATCTGAATTTGGCGTGGTGAGGGGTGGGGTGGGTGGTGGTGAGAAAAAAATGACATTGTGCGTGGGCGCCAATGAACCCTTTGTGAGGATTTTTGGGGGGTAGTTATTTTGCAAGGATTTGCTATTCTCGCTGGTTATATCTTGGTCTTAATTTAACACACTATGGATGCTCCTGCACCATTATTCCCAAGTTCTTTGAGATTTGACCTCAAATCTGATAGGTACATCCTCCTCCAAGATTATATCTCCTTTTATGTGGATCGCATATTTAGATCACCTACATTGTCAAAATGATTGCCGAAACTCAAAATTTATCTGGAAATTTGTGCTATTTTATATGCACTTTCGCCAAATTCTCTCTAGAAACTTTAAATAATGGATTGTTGGCTCTCTGCGCATCAACTTGTTACGTTCACTTGGATGGGTGGGGAAACTCGTTTTATCATCTTCATTAAATGAATTCACACTAGATCATTTGGTTGGGAAATAGCTTCTTTCTACGCCGATTAGCATTTTTTCTTGAAGACTCACATTTTAGCCTTCTCAATCTTCTTAAAACAAATTTGCTCATGGAAGCTTCTATCATAACTTGCGCTCGTTCTTTACCGTCAAAAGTTGAACTTTAAGAGTGGAGGAATCAGGGGAGGAATTAAGCTCCATACATAACTTTAAAAAAGTGATTGACTAGTAGTA
>JAGVVM010021404.1:0-35220 GCA_019149425.1 Psidium friedrichsthalianum | reverse complement strand
GCTCTTCTCTCATAGATGGTATCAAGCTTTCCATGTTGCTAAAAAATGACGTAAGCAGTTCAATGGTCTCAATTTTTGATATTGGGGCTAATGGAGTGCTTTCTACCACATCTTGTGAGCATTAGGTGGATGTAGAAGTTGCCAGGACTGTTGATGTTGTCGCCATTGTTGTTGATGCAATTGATGGATTCTTGCAATAATACCTGTTATGGCCTAACCCACCACATTTTCCACAAGTGATTATGGTATTCTGTCTTTTCAACTTGGTTCTCATGGGTTCTTGCACAACTTTGTTCTTCCTTTTCTTTAAATTGTTTCCGCTATTTATTTATCGACTTTGTTTTTTGTTTCTTCTGTCTACCAACTTTCTTAGGCACATATGGTGGGAGTAGATGCTCTTTAGCAAGCCTTCCTTGGAATTTATAGCATGCACAGCATGGTTATAAGTTCGCATGAATGTTTTCAAACTAAACATGTGTGGACCCATTTTTCAGGTTATTCCTTTAGATATACTAGAGCCGCCACTGCACGACAACAAGGGATTCCACTAATATCCTATCTTCTGCAACTACAAGTTTTTTTTGTCTTATATTAACTATACCCTTATCTCTATATAGTCCACTCAATTCAAACTCATCCTACCCATTCCATATAGGAATCCATGACGTTGAAAATTTTTTTTTGAAGATCCAATGTCTCCTGGATCTTAGGACAAATAACACCATTGTAGTTAGCCACTCCATCTCTTTTCTTATGAATCATTTTCATGAGTTGCACTCTTATAATTTCAAGCAATGTGATGATAGGCTTGTCTCTAACATCAATGATGTTCTTGTTGAAGCTTTCGGACCAGTTATTCAAGGAAGCTTCGAATTTTGAGCTTGTTCTAAAGTGAGACGTGCTCCATTGCACTGGGGACCTCTAGAAACAACCAATCATGAGCTTTTTCGTTAACTACCTTAAGCTCTTCCATTGCCAAGTCAAAATCACACACCCTAGTTGTCATGGCTACCTTCCAAAACAAAAGTTTAAGTTTTAGTCATTTGTGATGCAACTTAAAGTTCTCATAAAGATTCCTCAAGAAAAATTTATGTTCTACTTCAAGCATCAAATTAGCTAGTGCTTACACAAATTCCTTCTGCTTATCATACATGAAAGTTCGGTACTTTAAATTTGTTGGGTCCGTAATCCCCAACTTTTCTCTGCGATCATACTAATAAACCAAAGTCATATTTTGTATGTTTCGTGTCCCATGACTGCCCATGCAAATAGATACATTTCATCATTTCCATCTAGGCTCACAGCTACTAAAAGTATACCTTTATAGCCTAATGATAAATGACTACCATCAAACCCTCCAAAGCGCCTACATCCTTCTAGAAAACCCCTCCTCAATACATCTAGACATATATAGACTCCATCAAACTTGAATTGGTCTTGATATTGCTCACTCTTGATTACATAAGTGGATCCAGCGTTGAAATCAAGAAGTGCTTGGCAATAACTTCTAAGTATCCTAAATTGCTCCTCCTCATTCTCCGTGACCATATTCATAGCTCTAACCCTGGGTTTGTAGACCATCATCTTGGACAACGTCAAAACATTCTTAGACTCCATTATTTTCTTCATTGAAGAACTTGGCCATGTTGAATTGTTATTCAACCAATCACAATACTTATTTGCTAGCCATTTAGAGCTCACTTGAGAAACATGTAGAGCTCTATTACATGTATGCACAGGGTTGAAGGTTTTAACTTGTAAAGTCTACTCCCTCTGCACTTTGAAGCATATATACGCCAACTGCAACCGTCAGAACACATTGCCCTCAACTTATTTGGTGCATTCTTAGCGAACCTCACCTATTCCCATTTTAATGGCATAATTCTCAACTGCCTTTCTAACTCCTTAGCATTGCTAAAGCACATCCCCAATTTGAAAGTACGATTATCTATATCCACCTTAGCATTAAACTCAGGATGTGTATACTCAACTTGACTATTCATTTTCAAGAAATCTACATTGTCAGATAATGTATCTACATACAAGTTGATGTCTCCAACCTCCGTATCCTTCCGCATTAAACTACCTTCTATACTTCGTACATTTCTTCTGTATAAATATTAAGATCAATAATGGCAAACCCATCTTCTTCAACACTCTCAGCACGCCTATCAGACATGGCATAATTCACTTCTTCACATCCATCACCTAGTGCAAATGGAAGGGGAAAAAAAACATCAAACTACAATTACAATCCTCATCACAAGCATGCATAGGTCATACAACGAATCAGCCATTCAAAGTGCAATTTTTTACTTGAAGCACTTCACCTTATCCTTACAATTCATGAACAAAATCCCACACGAAATCTGTCAAAATAATCTCATAGCATGGCATTTTGATATATACAGAAGAATAACATATTAAAATATTTGGACCATGAACAAATATTTGAAAAATAGAGACCACCAACACAAAAGACAAAATCACATATTTGTGTATAGTTAACAACAAAACATATGCAAAAAGAAAAAGAAAAAACACATGGTCAAAGTCAAAGTAATAACTACTTGATAATCATGGACCACGAACGACATATGAAGATCACGATTACAAGAAATACAATTAGAAAATGCACAATAGATACAACTTGTCACTAGAAAATGAAACTCACTTCAATTGATGCTGCTGCTATCAGTGTCGCGTTCCACCACATGCCTGCTCCTTATGGACATGTTACTTAATAGATGTAATGGCCTTGTCTTGGATGAACGAAATGGTTGAACCAACTTAGGAAACTAACCTTTATAAAAATGAAAGAAATTAGAGGATTTAGGAAATTTTGGGTTTTTGAGGAAATTTAGGGTTAATAACTACTTGAAGATTCAGTGTATCTTTTCAACCTAAGAGCAACCAGAATAGCCACTATGGAACTTACCTTCGCAGACTTGGACTTCTAACTCCAGACCATGAGAAAATGAAGCACGTACACTCTGGAAGTCAACAACGAGGATCGGAAGCTTGTAAATGAGGTGAGATGTAGCAGTGACTGGTTAAGAGAATGTGGGTTTTAGAGTTTCTTTCAAAATCCGTTACCCTTTGATTGTCATCGACATCGATGTCGGCGCCATCGTTGTCGTCCAATTCATGCCACCCCCTTGTTTCAGGCCACCAGCGCTCGATGGTGCTTTTTGTGAAAACACTTCCTCGTTCAAGCAACAGTCTCTTTTGTCGATAAACATGGGGAGAAGATATTGCGAAGGTTTTAGGATTTTTAATTTAAAATTAACTTTTTATTTTATTAAAAAAATTGGACAAAAATGCTCTTGTTCCGGTCGCCGAAAATATCACATGCTCACCAGCTGGTGAACATTTGACTGGCCAGTGAACTCAGGCCCTTAACTGAAACACGTTAGACATTTCAAGCCCTTATTTGAAATAAGGTTAACTCTAGGCCCTTTTTTTTAAAAAAAATGAGAGACTTGGGGCATTTTTTTGAAATTCTTCCTCTATTTGATTGATCTAAATACCTCATCGAGGGGTTGGAATATAAAGTGTGAGAGCCGCTTATAATCTCCTTGACTCTTTGTTGATATCGTTGGTGATGAAAATCAAGCCTCATTATGTTCATCACCCCCGTCTCACAAAACTTTAGATCTTTCTGTGCGATCAAGAGAAAATAAGTATAGAGTATGGGTGATCGGTTCCCGAGGTCTGGTTCCCACCTCAAAGTCGACCGGACTAGAGGTGTTTAAAATTGCAGTCGCATGTGCATGTGCATGAAACACATAGATTCACACATTTTCACCCTTCTGCATCACAGCGTTTTATGAGCAAGACCGCACTTAATAAATTACACATGATCTTAGCTAAAAAGCTGGATATGCATGCTTTGAGAAAATTGCATGGCTTAACCCCTCTTCCGATCTCTGTGCACCCATTCGATGTGGGACTCTTACCTTTGGCCATGCACCTACCCCAATAACCATCATTTTTCACAGGAGGCCTAATCAACATGGTATTCTTGGCTTTGGTTATGCTCCTTTCTATAAGAGGCCCCTTCAATGTAGGACTCTTGGCTTTGGCCTTGCACCTACCTGAAGGTTTTATTCACAATGAAAATTAAAACTCTCTGAGAGTCCCACATCGAATGGGCACTAGATCGGAACTCTCTGAATTCCAATTTGTGCAAGCATGCGCCCTCTAAGCTACATGAATTGTGCGATCAAATCCATTCCTCGTTATTTAAGGTTGATTATCTGTTGCGGTTTGATGACATGAAATTCCAATATGAATATTCAAATTTTTAAAGAAAGAAACAAATACAAAGTGGGCCAAAACATCTTCTAGATTAGGGAAAATTCCAAATAAGGGCCTGAAATGCCTTTGTTTTCTCAAATAAGGGCCTAAATGGACTTTGTTTCAAACAGGGTCTGAATCGTTCTGTTTGTTTTCGAAAAAAGAGGGCCTGATTGAAGGGCGATTTTGTCTTTTTACTTTTTTAAGTTTTTTTTTTTGCGGTATGGTCTGTTTTCTTTCTTTTCTTTTTTTTTTTTTTTCTTCCTTTTTCCTCCCCTCCCCTCCCCCTTGCGTCTCTGCAACACCGTGGGACGCCTTCATTTCTTCAAAACCCGAGTCTTCCGCACCCTAATCGAAAATGGCCTTCCTGCGAGAGTACGCGGCAGCCGGAGCCGTCGCCAGTTGCAATCATGGCGGCCATGATGCCCCCGTACGTTGGGGTCCCGCGGATGTCGAAGAAGTTGTGTCTATGTTGCCACGAGGGGTTGTTGTGGGGTTGTGGTCTTTACTATTCAAAATCGGGTGTAGGTGGCGGATCTGATCTCGATGCGGACGACACTAAGGCGGGCGCGCAATAATTCAAGTGTCCTGCCTAGAAACACGTCAAGCAGAGGAGGGCGGGTGCGCTTAGGGGGCCTCGTAACCGAAGCCTCTGGGTGGTCGGTCAATCGTGCAGCGTACGGGAAATCCGGATTCTGAAAACTAATAGACAGGTGATACCTCACGTGGGGCTGCCGACGGGGTCAGTGTCGAGATTATGTGCGATACACTCAGGAGCGGGGAAAGAGAGAAGCTTCAGTGTCCCGACGTCCTGCAAGTGAGCATGGATATCAATGGATGGAATCATGCCGCAGTCGGCCAACTTGTTGCCTCTTTTTGGCTGTTGAGGTTTGCTAAGCTTGATAGCAAACTCAATGACGCGGAGCCACTTGCATATATCACCACCGGGCCGCCCTCATCCGCCTCGGGTCAGATCCACTTAGACCGCCGACCAGGGCCTCCATCGCGACTTCTTCGTGTACGTCCTCTACCTGGGACTCACTTGTGCATCGGTGGGCTCCTACTGCCATGCCCGCGTGGTCGGCGATTGCTTTTGGTGCCACTCCGCTGCACTCTGTGGGTCCGCTAGGAAGCCGTTTGAAGCGTTTTGCAGAAGACGTCTGGTCCAAGAAGAGTGAAGGCGTTCCAACGGTTGCAGAAGACACAGGGGAGGGGAGGGGAAGAAACAAAAAAAAATAAACAATTCAAAAAGTAATAAAGGACAAAAAACACCTCTTCGATCATGCCCTTTTTGAAATAAAAAGATCATTCCATGCCCTTTATTAGAAACAAAGTCCATTTTAATGCGCTTTTTGAGAAATAAGGTACTTCGACCTTTATTTAGAATTTTTCCTCTAGATTACGAGGAATTTGAGAAAAGCATTAAGAAAAGGCGATTTTACCAAAACGCCCTTCATTTGTGCGAGACAATGAAAACCGACGGGCCCGTTTTCTCTCTCGTTTCTTACCCCTATTCCCTGCCCTCACCTTTCCACGCCTGTAGCTCTGCCGCCACCATCATTGGTCGTCGTCGAAGGACCCCCTTCGCCTGCAGCTCTCTCTCTCTCTCTCGCTCTCTCTCTCTATTTGCAACGCTAAACTTGTCATCTTGGCATGCCAACATCAGCACAATCAACTAAACTAATGAGAAAAACACCTGCTGAAGGCGCGTATTTTCAAAAGGAAGCTACCCCGAAACCCGTTTATTCGATTTCAGAGGATTGACTCTGCTTCAATCATGACGACAGGGAGTGACGAGTGAGGAGATAAGCTGATGCCCCACCCCACCCCACCCCCACCACAGTCGGAGGAGATGAGAGAAAGATACCACCTTTAACCAGATGACTAGGGATGGAGTAGTCAACAAATGGTTGAATGCTTGCTCAAATTCGCTTGACAAATGAATTCCAGATACATGCGATGGAGCCATGGCTCGTGTGCTTGCAAAGTTCATGGCAAAGATTGAGTCTTTACGAACATCTTCTGTACTATAATATGACCAATATGTACAGGACGGTGGAACACAAACAGAGATGATTGTTTGTGGAGAAACATGGTCACAGTGGGAACAGATGGGAAGTACCCACTACCCAGAACCATTTATTTACCAATCACAGTGCTCTAAAGGGGTATACACTGACGAAACATCCCATAACAACGCCAATTCTTACTACTAGTCCAGGTCTAAGCTGAACATGACCTACAATTTGCAGCTGCAGATGAGGGGGGGAGTTTGATGGCCTGCGCGGATGCACCGATGAATCAGTAGCGACGGCCATCCGATCAGCATGAGCTCTCCGCTGTTCCGACCACGGAGTGCCAGGAATATCCGTAGCCCGTCGAAGCTTTGTTCCCGTCCCTGTTGGTTGTTTGTAGCGACAACGATGGAAAATACGTTTGGGAGTTCAATATCCTCGGATCAGCGCTCGAGGCGCAAGTCCGGCCATTCCAAGTTCGTAGCATTATGACGCGGGACCGGAGCTTCGGGCGAAGGCTCCACCCGAGCCAATTCGTTGCCGTCGTCCCCGTCGCTCTTCTTCCCACACAACTTGTACGTAAAATTCAAGACCCCGATGCCTTTCCCGTCGTCGTTCTTCACCTGGTAGCCTCGGAACTGGACAGGCGCGATGAACTCGTCGACCAACTCCCGGAGCGAGGCGCGGACTTCCCCGATCGAGCGGCTGCCGACGACGCTGGGGAGCCTCACGTCGAACCTGAGAGAGAGGCCCTCATAGTCCCGAGGCGAGACGGCGGACAGGTCGAACACGACGGCGTGGTTCCACTCCGGGTTGCGGTGGCGGCCCTTGCTGGTCGGCGTCCTTTGGCGCTGCTGGAGGGCCGGGTGAAGCTGCTGCTTCTTCGGGTCGTCGTCGCCGAGGACGATGGACACCGTCACGAAGGCCGAGAGCTTCTGGAAGAAGTTGAAGGCCCTGAGGTCCTTGCATGAGACCACCCGCAGTTCAAGGCTTGTATACTCCATTTTCAATCTCCTTCGCGCTTTCGTCTCGGCTTCGCAGAGGGGGGAACGAAGGAACGTTCGAGGAGGGGAGCTGAGAAGCTTCTCTTTTGGGCTGGTTTTGGAGCGAGCGAGCGAGAGAGAGAGAGAGAGAGAGAGAGAGAGAGAATTTGCAGAGAGGTACAAGAGAAGGCGAAACGCGGATGGGAGGATAAGGCAATTTGGTCAAGAGAGGGCCCAGCAGCGTGCGCGTACGTGTGAAACTGCTGAATAGTGAGCTCTGCAACGACATTGACATCAAGTTTCAAGATTTATATAAAAAAAATTAGGACATTTTGGATATTGTCCAAATCTTAGACATAGGGAGGAGGATCTACTGTAGGATATTCTCCAAATCTTTCACATTGCTTGTCTACAATATTGTTGATTGAGTTATCCAAAATGTTATTCGTACACAATTTATATGCAATAAAATTGAAATGCGAGTATTTTTCCTTTTGGATCCCATAATTATCATGCCTTAAAAGAAATAATTTCCTACAAAAAAAAAGCCCTCAAATTTTAGGTATAGTCCCAAATTTATAAAGAACCTTTTTTTTCTCATAAAAAAAATTCCCAAACTTTAAGTCCACTCCCAAATTTGCTCCTGCAGTATCTTTTTTTTTTTTTGTCTAAGAGAAAACTGCTCCTATTAGCCTGCCCTTTGCTCGAAAATCACCTTAGTCATTTCTAATTTTGATATCCTAGAACGATTTCATTGTGGAGAATTTCAACAATTTTTATTGGGGTGGATTATTATCCATGTTAGTATGTACACATCGCCCCATTACTTTGCTGATGTTGATTTTTTTTATCAACGTGAAAATGTCATGTCAAGTTGAGATTGGACCACGAGGTAAATTTGAAAATAGATTGAAAGTTTGTGATTTTTTTGAGACAAAATAAAATTTGGGCAAATTTGGAACTAAACCTAAAGTTGAGGCTTTTTTATAGGGATAAGTGCACTAGAAGTCTTGAAACTTGTCAAGAAAATGCATTTAAGTCCTAAAAATTTTAAAAATTGTAATCAAGTCCTAAAAATTATCAAATTGATAGAATTGAGCTCTTTCGTTAACCCCATCAATTTGTCTATCGAAAAATGATGACGTCGTATTTTTAAATTAATTTCTCTAACCTATGTTACATTTTTTAATTAATTTTATTTTCCAAATCTTATTTAAAATTATTAAAAATAAGAAAAGGCTAATATTTAATTTTAAAAATCTAAAAAAAATGAAAACAACAGGGCAAGGGCTCGCTAGTGAGGCTCAGCTGCCGGCCCTGACCGGGGGTGGTCCACCGTCGCCAACCTTAGGCTGAAGGTGGTCGATCATCGCCAACCCCAAGAAAAACCTAGCTGTTCGCAAGCAAAGACCTATGAGCCTCGCCCACCCAACTCTCCTAGATTTGGGTTGAGGAAACCTAGAGATGGGCAACGCTAGTCCTCGCCAAGGAGGTGTTGATCACTCACCAGTGTCATTGGTGGGGAGATGGAGGCATGGTTGTGCAGGCTAGGTAGGCTCGCGCAGGCTAGGTAGGCTCGCGCGAGTTTCACTATGATCTGGGCAACATGAGCCCTCATCCAACTCTAGGCAAGTCAAGCCGGCAAGGCTCGTCGGCCTTCTCCTAAGGCTAGCAAGGTCTCGCCTGAGGCTAGCAATAGTCGGCAACCTCCATCGGGCCCTCCGATGATGGGTGGTGGCAACGGCGACCGAGCCTCACCAGCGATACCTTCCCTGTTGCTCTTCATTGTTTTTGTTTTTAGCTTTTTTAAATTAAATATTACCCTTTTAATTTTTTTAATTAATTTAAATAAGATTTGGAAAAGAAAATAATAATAAAATGCCACGTAGGACAGAGAAATAAATTGAGCAAATGTCTCATCATCATTTTTATTAGACAAATTAAAGGTGTTAATAGAAGGACTCAATTGAGCTAATTTGATAAGTTTTAGTATTTGATTGCACTTTTTGAAATTTTTAGGACTTAATTTTATTTTTATGAGAAGTTTTAGGACTTCTAATATAATTTAGACGAACAAAGTTTGGGATAAATATAAGACTGGGCATGAAGTCAAGGAAATTTTGAGAATTATACCACCTGAAAACAGTGTGAAAGGAGGAGGAATAAGTCCAAAAGGGGGTAGGGTCTCCCATCTTGATCTCTGGACTCTCTGGGGCATCATTTTTCTGACTTCCCGGAGGAATCTGAGACGCGGACAAACAGGAAGAAGAACAACAACACAACCAACGAGAGCAAGGCGCGACGTCAGCGCGTGCATCATGTCGTGGAGCACAATAACTTGGGCCGTACGCACGAAGCGCAGATGTAAAGAAGACGCGTCCCATCGGAATCACCCGGCGAGACATTATTGTACGAATAGACGTCGCGATCGCCATCATAGGTTCGCTTGTCATAACGTATTTTGTTCCATGAACGGACCGGTCAAGAGCAAGTGGACGTAGCCATCAGGGGCCACGGCTTCCGGGAAGCAGCGGGAAGGTGCCCCCCCCGTGCATGTATGTAAAATGCCTCTGGATTGACTGACTTGTCGCCCAAGCTTTGTGGCGACTCCTTTTTCTACGGAGTAGGTGTGAAATTCCTCCAATCGCAAAACGCTTTCAGAAGCAAACGAAACAAGAAGTACGAGGGGGAATTTTGAAGATCTTACATTAAAAAAGGGGGTAGACCGATAGAGCCTGGAGTCTTGACCTTTCGGCCTATTTCCGGGCTCCTGACGAAGAAGAAGAGTGCACAGTTCTACTGTTGAATTCCACGCCGGCAGATTGCAGCTGATCAGTCAAACCCTGAACCACATTAAAAGTCATCATCTTTCAGATTTGGTCAAGGTCGCAAACTAACGGCCTGATGTATTATATACTAAAGGACTCGTTTAATCAATCGGCGGCATACTTATGGGAATTCGGCGTTAATCGCGAATAAATGCCGAGAGTTCTTCCCAGCATTTGCCACAGTTGATTTTCATGTCCATGCATAAGTAAACATGTCGGAAGGATACGATTCGTATCAAGTATCTTCCGGGGTATAGCGGTCCGAACCAGTTTTTGCCCACCAGACTAAATCCATATATCGAACCCAATCAAAGGGAGGCAAGGAAGATATTCGCGAAAATAAGAGCCATCTAAGAATTAAATTTTCCAGATTGCTGATGTAGCCAAGCATAGCTAGGTCTGGCTCTTAGCCTCTTGCTCCTCAAGTTTGATCCAGAGGGAAACGGCTTCTCTCGACTAAGGGTAACACCGTAAGTGGCGGTCGGACATGGAACAGTCTGTCCAGAACAGGTTAAAAATCACAGAGGACCCCAATCTTCCTTGTTTAGAGGTGGTTCTCATTGCAGTAGTATGTATAGCATGACTCAATCATCTGTTTGCTATCCATGAGTTTCCATCATCTTAGAAAAGGAACAGAGGATAAAAGCTTCTAACAAATTGAATGATTCCTCATCAAAATGCATATTCAATGTCATCAATCGTTCAAACCCGATGATCGCTCAGAAAAGCTTTACCTTGACGAATTAAATATCGCTGCCTTCCAAAAGTTGAGAAATGCAGAAAAGAAAAAAAACAATTGCTTGTTATCGTTAAAGATTAGCCAATGGCAAAGTTTAAATAAGCTATCAAGCAGGACGAAATCCACATATTAATGTTACATTAATCTCGTAACAAGCAGTAACATCTGCCCCAGCGACTTTTAACTTTTTTCTGGCCCTCGCTCTGGAATGTCGTGCACGTTTTCTTCCGGCATCCAACTGATATGGACGCAGGTATCACGGTCCAGGAGGAATTCATGACAATCAACATCAACATCACCTTTATCCCAAATCAGTTGGGGTCAGTGGTCGATGAACCCGAATAGAAAAACAAAAAAATTTATTAAAATAAAAGCAAATTCATGACAACACAGTAAAAATAGTAGTAGGATGGGCTAGCAGCGAGGTTTTCACCTTCCAGCAACGCGGTTATGAAATACACAGCAGTTCCACAGAGCTGACACAAGGATATCGCGAACTGGACAATGTAGCTATACGACTTTCGTTTTGCTGCTGTATACCTGTGAGGCATCGGAATACAGAGATTTTAGGCAACAAACAGAAACCAACTACACCAAGGCAGTCAAATTTCAAGGAGTTGATTTTCAAAGCGAAAATTCTGACACGGCAAGGAGGCTTGCTGGACCCACTAAAACAGCAGTCAGTCCTTCCAGGGTCACCATTGCTGAATCCCTTCCTGCCTATCTCGAGTCGCCTTTGCCATATTCCTTCCCTGTCAATTGTACCTTTTCAGCTGCTGTCCACCACAAGCTGGAAGCCACCACCAAGGAAGGAAAGAAGAGTGATAACTAGAAAAGCCAGAGTGGCGAAAAATCACTTACAAACTTCAGACAGGAAACAGGGCAGATTCATCCTTGTAAAATTCTGGCGAGAAAACAAAAATTACCCTCGAGAATCATTGAGTAGGGCCTGTGAATGCCCCACCGGCACATGAGCACTCTCATCAACAGTTTGACTATTTGGGTGATTGCCCCCGGAACAAATGGAAATATCCCCAAATGAAGAAATGTTTTCGTCTTTCCCCAAACAAATGAGGCAGAGTGGGGCGAATTAGACATTGTGAATCTGCAATGGGAAACTCGAATTGCCACTTATGCAAAAAAACAGAACTCTATGTACAGCACGGTCAAATTGAAAGCGAGATTCACTTAAGCCAGAGATTATGTTGCTTCCCAAACTTGAAAAAATAGGCCTTGAGACCGGCTATTATAGTTCATCAGGAGAGGGGACAAACTTCTGAAAATAGCCTTGAGACGGCCATCATAATTTATCAGGAGGGGGGCATATTTCCTAATAAAACGTCGGTTTTTAATAGTCTTAAGAAGAAATAAAATGAAAATGAGCAGAATAACCAAAAAGAAAAAGCCAGTGACCAAATTTCTTCAAGACAGCAAAACCCGTAGTGCTAATTTCTAGTATTTTCCAAAAGGCTCAATTGATGAGGAACAAGGGTTTCAGACAACTGCCTAGACTAGGCATTGTATGAGTTTTTTTCTCATATGGCACAGAGGAAAGAAGGACATTAGTGAAGCAAATCCTAGTGAGTTTCTCTTCTTCCCAGTTCCTTTAACTTCACCTTACATTAGGTGCATCAAGTATTGTGAGCTCAAGCAACATTTAGGTAGAATATTTGTCTAGAAGAGGAATAAACATACCAGATATAAACCAAATGAAGGCGACAACAAGCACCAAAGCAATGCCGTAGACACCAAGGATGCTTAATTGTGAAAGTAATTTGGCACATAACCGGGGAGCTTTTGATCCCTGGGGAACATAAGGGTGAGGACTCCGAGTGTCTTCCATTTTCTTCAGATCTCTTTGGCTTCTGCCTTAACAAGTCGACACTCAAACCGGAAGCCTCTTACTCCTTTTGTTAGAGTCTCTGCAAGACTTAGTAAGTTAAGAGGGCAGTCTGCCTGACAGAAATGCCAAGTATTTCAATATATCCAGTCTTCCCAAACTTCTTGAGAACCAAAACACTCGCAGGTTCGAAAAGGACTGCTGCATGATTCCGCATAACTAATAGCCGACTTGCTTGAACTGCGACACAACTACAGTGACATTGTACAGCCGTGAGAGGGCAGAGGGAGAGCGCGGCGCGCGAGCATTAGATCGGAACTGTACTTAAAAAAGAAGAGAGAACAGTCAAATATGTTTCTTTATTTTTATTTTGTATCGACCTCGTATGGAGTTAATTGCATTTTTTTTTTGGGGGGGGGGGGGGGGGGGGGGGGTCGGAGTTAATTGCATTTTAAGTAAAGTCTTTTTCTTTTAAGGGCAAATACCACCAAAAACTTCAAATGATGTTCATCATGACATATCTATACTGAACTTTCTTTTGTGACATACAAAATCCCAAGGTATGGCACTGTAACAGATTTACCATAATGCACCAGCTTTAATTGACCAATCCTATTTATCCTCGGCGATGTTGGACACCATCACGAAGGTCGAGAGTTTCTGGAAGAAAAGCCAAATTTATAAGGGTCTGAACTGTCCCAAATCAGTATTAAATAAGAGTTTGCGCTCACCGGCCGGCGGGCATGTGATTTTTCCGGCCGTCGGAACAAGGGCATTTTTGTCCAAAAAAATCGAATAAAAAGAAAAGCCAGAATTTATAAAATTAAAAATGCCAACATTTGTTCTTTCGTTTCCCTCAACCCACTGCATGAACGAAACGAAAGTTGAGATCCGAACAGAGTATTGCCTGAGCGAGGATCGGTGGGCATTGGCGCCTGGTGGCGTGTGACCGGGCGGTGGTTTCATCGAATTACAAATATGCCCGACAAATATCTTCAGGTTGCTTTACGTCCGCTTCTACGTCCCCCTCCTCTCTCCTTCCCCCCTCCCCATTTTCGCCTTTATGCAATTTTTCTTTCACAAAAATACCCTTGTTTCAGCTGTCGGAAAAGTAACATCCTTATCGGCCGACGAGCTCATGCCCTTATTTGAAACTGATTTAAGCACTTCGAATCTTTATATTATCGTTTAGGCCGACACAGAAATTCATCTCCAAAAAACGTCTTCTTAGATATGAAATTTGGGATAAAACAAAAACTAAGGCAACGGCGCAAAAGTGCCATGTTACTAAGGGTTATGTTGGACGGAGGATTAACGAAGACAGATATGGCACTTAATTAAAAGCTGGTCGTTTTTTATGAGAAAAAAAAAAGTTTAATGTAGAATTGAGACTGAACATAAAGTTAATATTTTTTCATGAAATAAGAAAATGTTTAGGAGAGATTGGATTTGGACCAAAAATTGAGATTTTTTCGTGAGACAAGAAAAAATTTACGATAGAATTGGGACCGAAGTTAAAATTTTTTGGATTTTTTAGGATATTGCCATGAGAGCGGTGTCAAAGTACGTGTATTTTATGAACATCCGGTCTCTCTCAATTTTAAACTTTTAAGTTGGACATTCTACCATCTAAACTATCTTTGTTCACCATCGGTTCAAATAAATTAGTTATTCGGGCATCATTCATATGGTATAACTAATACATACATAAATACAAAGCGATACAGTACGGTTCGAGCGAAACAAACGCATCACATCTTCAAGTACCCAACAAGTATCCATGACATCATTGTACGAGATATGTTCTACGAATGGACCGGTCAAGAGTGAGTGGATGTCACCATCAGTGGCCTCATTTCCGGGAAGCGACGGGGAAAGCGCCTTCGTGCATGTGATGATGCCTCTGGATCGACTTGTCGACCAAGCTCCGGCAACTCCTTTTTTTTCTAACAGAGTAGGTGTGTGATTCCTCCAATTACAAACTCTTTCTAAAGCGAATAAAATAAGAAGTACAAGCGGCTGTGGAAGATAGAGCCTGGACTAATCTGGGCTCCTTGAGAACGCCAATTCTACTCATGACTTCCACATCACTGGATGAAGGCCTAAGCAGTCAATCCTAACGCAACTAAAGAGTCATGATCTCTCAGATTTGGTAATGGCAACTGCGTTGCCAACAACAGGTAGACACGCATGATATTCATATCGGTAGCCTCATGAAAACGCGCCCAAAGTTCTTCCCGCTGTCACGAAAAAATGATTTTAATCCTGTGTATTTGAGTAAATATGTCGTGGGGTTGCTGTGACTGCTCTTGTGTCGCACTAACTAGGATACCGTTCGTACTATGTATCTTGTGAGATCTGAGATCACCAATCTAAAAGGAGGCTAAATTTTGGATGACAGACCAGTTGACTATCTACAAGGATCAAGAAGTCATTGGCGAAACATGGACACAAAAATGAGCACTCTCTTTTTCTTCTTCTTGGACATTGCGGTCAGAACCAGTTTTCACCCACCAGATCAAATCCATCTATCCAATCCAATCCAATCAAAGCGAGGCAACCACGATATTCGCCAAAGTAAGACATCTGGGAAAACATTTTCCAGATTGCTAAGGTTGCTAGGCATAGCTAGATCTGGTTCTTTCTTCTCAATTTTGATCCAGAGGGAAATGGCTTCCCTCAACAGAGATGACAGCACGAGTGACCATCGAAATGATTCGATGAATGAAACTAGAACAGTCTTCCCAGAACAGCTTAAAATCGCAGAGCACCCCTCATCTTCCTGGTTTAGGAAGGTTAGAGGTAATTTCCATTGTAGTACTATAGATAGCATCAATTCATCATCTCTTTGCTATCAATGAGTTCCATCATCTCAGAGAAATAACAGGGGATAAAAGCTTCAAAAGAATCGAATGATTTCACATCAAAATGCATATTCAAAGTCATCAATCATTCAACCCGATGGTCACTTGGAAAAGCTTTACCTCAACGAATTAACTATCATTGCCTTCCAAAAAGTTGAGAAACACAAAAGATGCTTGTTATTGCTAAAAATCAGTCAATGGCAAAGTTCAAATAAGCTATCAAGCAAGACGAAATCCACAGATTAATGTTGCATTAATCTCATAACAAGCTGTAACATCAGCCTCAGCGGCTTTTTACTTTTCTGTGGCCCTCGTTATTGAATGCTGCGCACGTTTTCTTCCAGCATCTAACGGATATGGCTGTGGGTATCACGATCCAGAAGGAATTCATGATGACATAGTACGCATAGTAATATAATGGGCTAGCAGCAAAGTCATCACCTTCCAGCAAAGCTGTTATGAAATACACAGCAGTTCCATAGAGCTGACCCAAGGATATTGCAAACTGAGAATGTAGCTATACGACTTTCCTTTTGCAATGGCATACCTGTGAGGCATAGGAATACAGAGATTTTAGGCAACGAATGGGAACTACAACTACTTTAACGTGGTCAGATAGCAAGAAATTGGTTTTCAATAAAGTGAAGAATTCTCACACTGCAAGGAGGCTCGCTGGACCCTCCAAAACAGCAGTTAGTCCTTCAATGGCCAAAATCGCTGAATCCCTTCCTGCGTATCTTGAGTCACCTTTGCTATATTCTTTCCCTGTCAATTGTATCTTCTCAGCTGCTGTCCACCAAAAGCTGGACGAGCCAACAAGGAAGGAAACAAAAATGCCAAAATAAATAGAAAACAAGGGTGGCAGAAAATCACTTACAAACTTCAGACAGGTAAAAGGCAGATTTATCCTTGTAAAATTCTGGTGAGAAAACAAAATAACCCTCAAGAATCGTGTGAGTAAGCCCTGTGAATGCCCACCAGCACATGAGCACTCTATCGACCGTTGACCTCTTGGGTGATCGCCCTGCAACAAATGGAAATACCAGAATGATGAAATTTCAGCTTTTCCCAAACAAATGAGGAAGAGTGGGGAAAATTAGAAGAGGCATTGTGCACCCATGCAATGGTAAACTCGAATTACCAGTAACGCAAATGCAAAAACTCCATGTCTAGCACGGACACAAATTAACAATGAGATTCATTTGAGCCAGAGATTATGTTGCTTCCCAAACTTTAAAACAAAGAGGGGAAAAAAGGCCTTGAGACCAGCTAATTTAGTTTATCTGGGGGGGGGCACATATTCTGATAAACATGTGGGTTTTTAATTGTCATAAGAAGAAATAAACAGAATGTTAGGGGAATAAGAAATAAGAACACGATGGTTAAGTGACCAAATTTCTTCAAGAAAGTAAAAACTGAACTGCTAAGCAAAAGGTTAAATTAATGGGCAACAAGGGTTTCGGACACCTACGTAGACTAGGCATTGCAGTTTCTCATGTAGCACAGAGGGAGAAGGATCTAAGTGACGCAAATCCTAGTAAGTTTCTCTTCTTCCTAATTCCTCAACTTCACCTTATTTGAGGTGCATCAATAATTGGGAGCTCAAGCAACATTTAGCTAGAATATTCATCTAGAAGAGGAATGAGCATACCAGATAGAAACCAAATGAAGGCGACAACAAGCACCGAAGCAATGCCGTAGGCACCAAGGATAGTTAATTGTGAAAGTGAAACTGGCACATAACCAGGGAGTTCTAGATCTCTGGGGACATAAGGGTGAGAACTCTGAGTGGCTTCCATTTTCTTCAGCTCTTTCTGGCTTTTGCCTTAACAAGTTGAGACCCAAACCAGGATCCTCTTACTCCCTTTGTGAGTGTCTCTGCAAGACTTTGCAAGTTAGAGGGCAGTTGCCTAATAGATATGACAAGAATCAGCGAGTCCAATCTGCCCAACATCAACATCAACATCACTTTATCCCAAACCAGTTGGGATCGACGGTCGATAAACCCAAAACGAAAAGCTTAAAATATACAAATAAAAGCAAAAACATGAGTACCCCAAAAATAAAATAAACAAATAAACAAATAATAAATAAATAGAAATGACTAAACAGGGCACTCTGAAACATAGGAAATCCCCCCTCTATAATGCGAATAGCTTTCCTCCACTCCGTCCTAAGACAACTTGTACGCCAATCTATTTCCCACTCCATTAAATCTTGTTTTACTACCTTCCCCCAAATAAGTTTTGGCCGACCTCGTCCTTTCTTCATTTATGTTCTCGATAACACATTTCTGTTCTTAGTGGAGCATCTAGGGGTCTACAGAAAATATATCCAAATCATCTCAATCTATGTTCTCTCATTTCTCTGCCCAAACTTTTTGAAAATCAAAACATTAACAAGTTCAGCAAAAAAGAAAAATTGCAGTATGGTTCTACAGAACTAACAGTTCAGTTGTGCTTGAACAATGACATAACTACGGTGACGTTGTACAGCCCGAAAACGCAAGTTCTAAACTGCCAAAATTTGTTGCTGGTAACAAAAACACTCTTGGGGGAGACAATTTCCACACCTTGTGTAAGGGTAGCATATTCCCGATTTGTTGTAATTCGACATAAGAAACAAGGCGTAGCGTAAACAAATCAATAGTTGACAACCGAAAATGCATTGAACAGAAAAAAGATGTGCCACATCACAAAGATACTGTTTCGAATGATCTCAATAGCTTGGATCTTGAAGAAGATGCATTTTAAGGGCCTGTTTAAATGGCTGGACTGGTAATGGTCAATGAAATCCTGTAATAAATTCAATTTCTTGATCTGTAAAAGAAACCGAACCCTGGAATGAAGGCTGAATTCTTTTTGCTGCATGGTTATAACAAGTGGAGATCGGAACGCAAGCTTGCACTAAGCTTTCGATAAATGGTCGTTCTTAATCCGACTACCTTGCATTTTAAGTACCCTTTCAATATACAGCTATTGAAACAGAGAACAGTGGACAGATTGATGGCGACGGGTAAGAGAGAGGCCATTTCAGACTTCAAGCCGAGAAAAGTCAACGGCAGAGTCTCAGACAGCGTGTTCAGAAAATGACCCAAGTCAAGAACACTCGACCTCTCTCCAGTTTTCAAGCTTTATCCTTTGTTCAGAGAGGGAGAGAGAGAGAGAGACTACTAGAGACTTGAAGCAAGATTCAACGGTTGACCGACATCCGAAGAGACGGAAGGTTCAAAATACCAGCCTAATTGACCAATCCCATTCATGTTTTTACGCAGAACCCAATTCCACCGACGCAACTTTCAGATGGATTTTCCCCCGTGAAAAGACGAACACCAAATGAAATTCCGTCGCCATTGCCGTCTCTCGAGGCGAACGACGCTTCACCAAACAGTAACCCCTCGACAAATCTGCTTAGAAACTCAAGTCCCTCGATTCACGAAGATGACATTAAGCTTCACAAAGCTTCGACACAATCAAACCAGAGAGCAAGAACGATTGCAAGACTGGCAACAGAGAGACAGAGAGACAGAGACAGAGAGAGACTTACAGGATGAGACCGTGGACAGGCCGAGTCCCAGAGAGAGAGGGAGAAAGATTGGAACTGTCCTTAGAAAAAGAAGAGATGACATAAATTTTTCATTCGGTGTTGAGCTCATAAGTTAATTAAACTTTATAGGCTACATTTATTTCACAAAAAATAAATAATTTAAAAAATATTTTTAAAAATAATCATTTATACCACTTAAAAAATAAATAAATAAAATTTTTATCACCTATAAAAATAATTAGACATAAATTATTATCAATAATGAAAATATTTTTCGTTAACTAATTTTTCTAAACGATATAAGTAATTACTTTTCGAAAAAAATTTCAAGTCGATTATTTTTTGTGAAAAAAAGAGCCTAAATAAGTATTTTTTATTCTTTTTTTACGGCACATTAATTTGATTGCACATCCCTTTATTTTCAAAAAAAGACATGACATTTTACCTAAAAATTTCGTTAACGAGTGCATCCGGAGCACTAGATAAACGTACGACTAATGAAACTTTGTCGTTTCCAAAATGTTATTGCTCTTTAGAAATGGAAATCGTTTTTTATTTGGTATGATTTGCGGAATCCTTTTCGGAATCTCCAGTTCTATTCCAAAAGAATAAAAGGAAATGAGAAACTACATTGAACGTTGCCAGCGATTAGCTGAGTCATAATTACGACTCCAGTGGATGTCTCAATCTCTTCCACGGGTCATGACCATAAATTAGCAGATTGCTGTGTTTGGCCATTCTGGTGGTGCACGTGAGGAAGTTTTTGACTGGGAAAAGAAGAGTGGCCAGAATAGAAGGGGAAAGAATTAGAATTTTCTCGATCAGTTGCGAGGTTCCGAGCCTCGCATTAATTTCATAAATCAACATTCACCCCGAAACTATTACCATCTTGTGTGATTACTTAGAATGCTCCTTTTCGGAGGCTTGGCTCATGAGAATCGAATTGAGTCGTTACAGATGATATCAGAGCAGGATTCGCTCCAATAGGTGTGTGGTCTGTGGACAAACTAAGCCCATGTCCAGTTCGACTAAGGCATGGAGTGACTGCCGAGGGGAGAGGCTTCAAATAAGTTACGGCTTTCGTCTTGACACATGTCTAGAATGATTGAGGAGGACAGAAATAGAGGAAGCTGCACATCGAATAAGAAGAGTATCGCCCCAGCAAATTGTGCCGGCGGCGTAAATCTAGTTGACTCCGGATGCGGCATCGCCATGATCTGCTAGAAGCCTGATCTCGGAACTGAACACAACAACTCTGGACACTTTCTAGATCACTGCCCAATCTTAGATTCTGTATTGAATCAGAGAAGTTTTCATTTCATCATTCATCCGATGTTTCAACAATCTGACTGGCGATACAGAAGGACAATATTCTCGTATTATGTCATGGGTGTGAATTTCTGGGTCTGGGAGTTTTAAGGGTCAATTTCTTTTCCTAGCCCTCACTTGAGATGCGTACATTGCAGCCTTATAAAGCGCCCCGGACAAGAATATCAGACCAGGGACGACGTAGGAATTCTTCTTGAGCAAAGATCCGAACCTTTCTGCCGCCTTTTCGGCGGTGTGAATTGCCGAGCGTGCCTGATCGACCAGAACTCGGCTTTTCTCTGACAACTTGTACTTCTCCTCCAACTTGTCCCTAGTCCTGTCCAATATGTTGGTGGAGCCTCCTGTGGTCGCGGCTTCATTGGGAAAAAGAACAACCGGAACGAGCTGAGCTTGCTCCTGGTCATCCTGGAACACGATGGAATTGTCAAGGATGATGTGGCGGAGCGGGTAATGAGGAAGAATTGATGCGCAAAACATGAGTCATGGGTTCAAAAAATTGTAGCAGGAATTCAGTTTTCTAAGCAAGAAAGATGCATCGATCTGTAGCATAATGCCGATTCATGAAACAATCGATCGGCCACTCTTTATGAACTTCAATTCTCGATTAAAAAGGGTTAACCAGGAATGAAACACTGATTAAAATCACGAAGAAGCAGCACTGACAGGAACGGATAAAGTTCAGAAAGCTGGTATGGCGAGGGTGTTCAGTGCCGCCCACAATCTCAGATGGTTCTTTGAGATGCTATGGGGGCGGAAAAGAGAGACAGAAACCTTTGGCTGTCGCCCCCTCCAACGTAATTGAATAGAACATCCTTTGTTTGAAATCCCTCCCCCCGATGGCGACACACGAATCAGTTGCCTGGCAACCATAGCATTCTGCAGATGACGGGAAAAAACTGCTTTAGAACACGTCGGAGTTTTTTATATAATTTGGCCTACAAGATGAGATTAAACCAATGCAGAGAAGGTCCAAGCACATCTCGTTAGGTTTTTAAATGAGCAACACAAACAAAAACACCATTTCTTGGAAAACAAAACCTGAAGCGACATCGAGAGCAGTGGTAAGTTGAAATCAACGCCTAAACTCGTTTATTTGCCTTACATCGAGAAGAAGAGCACGGTCCGGAATGCAAAAATGGCGCCCTGGAAAGTCAACTGCGCGATTGGGACTCGTTCCTTGTCTCTGCGCACCTCATGACAACCAATTAATGCGGGACCATTAGGTCTCATCCAAAAGAGCATGAGGTCTACTCATGAGCAAAAACTCGAAAATCCCTCTGTCTGTAATGTGAAGGTTTTTCTTCCTTGCCTCTGGAAGCTGGATTTTATCCACAGTCCCGCAGTATGAGAAATATGTCTCCAGCTCCGCAGCTCGTCTTTCGGTCCACGGGGATCACATTCTGAACCTGGATCAGTCAGATTCAGTTTGCTCCCATTCGAGCAACTTAAAAATTGTTATCGCTGTCTCTCTAATGAATCGATGAAGAAAACATGCCATGATCGACGAGTTGAGAACCCCTGAGACCTGGTAAGGCGTGGGGTTGGAGATTGAGTGAGCTCATGTGTTTTGGAATAAGGAAGCCCCAAGACATGCGTTCCATCGTCGAGGAAGTTTGAGGGAGAAATGAATGAAGGAGTACCAGGGGTTGAAAAAGAGATAAAAGCACAACAAGAGATTTCCAGTCATCCAAACAGTTTTCTGGACGTCTGAAGGTTGTGCTATTCCTGGTTTTAACGAGATTTGTAAGATTTTTACGTTAAGTGGCCAAATTGTTGACGTTCGTCGTCCGTTCTACTACTTAGTCCTTCGGTCATGTGCCAGAACGGCGGAATGTATGTGTGTGAGTGAGAAACTCCTTGTACGAACCCAATCCATGGGGACCCGGGTTCCCTCAAGACTGGCCCGAGAGAGAGATGTGACTCAGGAGATACAGTTCAACCTTTATCGCCCCATCATCGGTTCGCTACAGCCGCTGGCGGCAACCTCGTTTCTTCACCATAGACGCCATGACCTTCATGTCGAGTTGGTGAGAGAGAGAGAGGAGAGGGGGACCTGACCTTTGGAGGGGAAGAGAGATAAATGGCCGGGGCTAAGACGAAGATAAGCAGTGAGGGTGGGCAGGCAGGACGACAAAGGTGGCGGTGGCCAGGGAAGATGGTGGCACACTTGGGTTGAGAGTTTGGGTGATGTGAGCCTAAGATTTTGAGTCTTCCATAAAATGGAAGGGACTTCATGTTGGAAATTATCGTCCGCAATAGAATGAAATGGAATCAGTGGAATCTAACTTTAAGGCGTGATAACACTCTCTTTAAAAATTTATTTGCCCCAAGACATTACTAATGGTTCCGGCAAATATCTTGTAGAATACAATAAAGTCTCAAGTGCGAATAGTGGATAGCAAGTCTAATATTTCTCTAGAACCTCTCAAGGGAAACAATTAGACAAGAAGCTCTATTTCTTTGAGGAAAACGAATATAAAAGTTGTAATAAAATGAAGTGCGAACAGAATCATATTTTATATATACACTATCAAAACACACACACAACTCTTCATTTCAAAATCTATAAATTCAGACGTAACTTTTCGTGTCTTGAGTTTGGACGCGCATCTTCATATCCGAGCGACAACAAGTTCGGAGTCACATTCTTGTGTCCGAGTAACAATAAGTTCGGGGACACATCTTCGTGTCCGAGTAATAGTTTTGGACACACATATTCATGGCCGAATAACTGTAATTTTGGACACATCTTTTTCCAAAATTGTAAGAGTCCTTCATAACCATTTGCCGTCGTAAATAAAAAAATTAAAAATAAAATAAGATTAATTGCAACTGAACAATCGCACTGTTTCAGTAGGACTCAGAAATTAATTTTACTATTGTAATTTTAAAAAATAAAAATAAAATAAGAATGTTGTTGATTAGTGCTAAATATTAATCGCAACCGCTCAAAAGTGCTAATCGAACACATGTATACGAGTATAACAGGATCTAGCCCACTTGTCAATTTTTCTATGTGAAAGACTGAAATACCCTTCTAAATAATAAAGTATTTCACATTTTCCTTTCTAATGAAGAAAATGTATTATTATTTTGTTTGTTTTGTAAACAAACTTCAATACTTAAGCGGTCTAGTTGGGTAGGAGCATGATACTTGTAATTTTAAAAATAAAGGCAGTTTTTGTCACGAAGTAAAAACTCGGACATGTTTTAAGGCATTTTACCTATAAAAAAATGTTTACACTTTCTTCATCTCATTCGTTCATAACAATTGAACACAAAAATATCTTAGAGACTATTCCATGCCATTCATTTCTCCATTCTATTCCTTCCTTTGTTCCATTGCACTCTCGATCCACTCCATCATACCAAATGTAGTTTTACCGGTCTGTCGGACTGCCTCAACTGCATGCATCACTGTACTTTTATTTGACACCCATCGAAATAATAAACAGCTCGTCTCGTCATGACCTTCTCTTGAATTTTCAAAACTTTTGTCGCTTCATCCCTGCAGGGGTAGAGAATCTGTTGCTATCTCGGCTATATTACCGGAGGCTCTGGAGAAGTCAAAATAGGAGAGAACTCATTTTGAGGTGGGCTTGCTACTTAGATGCTTTCAGCAGTTATCCGCTCCGCACTTAGCTACCTAGCATTTATCGTGGGCACGATAACTAGTGCACCATAGGTGCATCCTTCCCAATCCTCTCGTATTAAGGAAAGGTCCTCTCAATGCTCTAACGTCCACGCCGAATATGGAAAACATATCTGGTGGTGACGACTAAGTCCATGGCCGAGTTTTTACTTCATGACAACACAGCGACTGAGCCGATAGTGTTGGGGCCTTTTCCCATTTTAATTAATTCCGTTTCTACTCATTAAAACACATGTTAGTTCTATTCATTCATCAAGTTTTGACAGTTTCTTTTGCTAGAAATTTTTTTGTTTTTTTTTGCGATGTTAAGATTTCAGTTTTTTTATTCTTTCCTTTGTCTTTGTCCTTTTCTTAATCTTCTCAAAAATGAACTTGTGGCTGTCCCCGCCTCACCAAGCAGCAAAATCCTGCCATGCTTAGTTGCTATCTCTCCCTCTCTGTAGCTCACTGAGTATTTTGTCTCTGGCTATAGAGCGGAGAGCAGGAGGGAAAGAGCGAGAGATGGTATGGACTCTCAACTACTGGCATCAACCAACTGCAAGTGCAATGGAGTCCCTCTCACTTCGAAGTTCGTTTTCCTCACTTCCCGTGCGGAACCCCCGCAAACATCCCTTCCGAAGATCGACCCAGAATGCGACCCCTCCTTCTCTCGTCATGATCATGAGGAAGAGAGAGAAGTCCCAAATCTATTGCACCAGCGAGAAGGTGGAATTCGAGCGAGAATCGTCCTTGGACGGTGTGGGCACAGCAATGGATGAGGTGGACGACAAAGGGTCTGGGACCACGCCGTCGTCTTCATCGACATCGACATCGTCTGTGGAGGAGTCTCTGTGGGAGTGGGGCGTGCTGGTGTCGCCCTTCTTCTTCTGGGGCACGGCCATGGTGGCCATGAAGGAGGTCCTCCCCAAGGCCGGCCCTTTCTTCGTGTCCTCGTTCCGCCTCATCCCCGCAGGGTTCCTCCTCATCGCCTTCGCGGCCTCCCGCGGCCGCAAGCCGCCCTCCGGCCGCAACGCTTGGCTCTCCATCACTCTTTTTGCCCTTGTGGACGCCTCTTGTTTTCAGGTCATTCCTCTCTCTCTCTCTCTCTCTCTCCCCGTGCCATTTTTTGCTTTTGTTTCTTGTGAATAAAGTGAGATCGGCATGTTTGATTGATAGTTTATTTCCCCTCGCTGATGGGTTCTTTGGGGCAGGGATTTCTCGCCCAAGGGTTGCAGAGTACGTCGGCGGGTCTCGGAAGCGTATGTTGAACTCACTGTATTCTCTATCTCAGTTTAAATGCCTCCATGAGAAGAAAAGGGAACAAAATTTCAACCTTATAGGTGGAACATAAGGTTCATTGATGTTAAATATGGCTACTGAGTAACAGAAATTCTCGCATATTGCTTTGGACATGTGCTCTTCATGCAATGGCTCATGTCAGAAGACTGACGTCTCTTACGCTGAATCTTGTACTGTTACCTGAAAAATCTTGCCTTTGTTCTTTTCCACACGACTAGTGGATGAATGAGTATATGTAATAGAAAGGTAGACCGGTCTTTCGGGACTAGTCTCAATGGAATCTGATGTCTTGATATTTCTTCCCTCTGTTTAGTAGATTGGGCAGTTGATAGGGAAGGAGCTATTCTGCTTGGCTTACTGGAGCTGGATTTATTACAGGTGATCATTGACTCTCAGCCTTTAACGGTGGCTATACTTGCAGCCCTGTTGTTCGGTGAATCCATTGGGTTAATTGGAGGTGCGGGGCTGATTCTCGGTGTTGTGGGACTTCTTATTCTTGAGGTAATTCTTGTGTCACCAGTTGTATTGTGATTATGCTAGGTGTTGAGTTAGTGAATATGCATTGGCTTGATTCTAATATTTAGAAACTAAATGGGTTATGTTGTGCTTCGGAGATACGATGCAGCATTCTTTATCTCGTCGTTGGACCACTGCATCAGATAGAATCTTGCTCAACCTTGCACTCCATGTCCAGAACATCTGCCACTTCTTCTCCCTATCATATGCATTCTGACTTGCTGTTTACTTTACTGAACTTCAAATTCCTAGGCCTTACATTTTTAAGCCAAAGCATATGTGAAAATAATTGCCACTTTTGATAACATTTTTATGATTTTGATGACTGTGCTGTAAATTTCCTGGCTACAATTGTTTGATTCAAGTCTTAGATCCTTGTTAACTATTTTCAAAGACTTTGACCACTGACTGAACTTTCTCTCCACTCCCTATAGTTGTTTTTAACCTCTAACCTAAATAAATCAAGTAATTTCCACTGTCATGCTGAATGTTAGTTGGCTGATTCTTGGTAGAAGCTGCATGACTCTCACCTTTATCTCATGTAAAGATTCTTTCAGAAGGAAGCATATGACTTACGTTTTGGTCATGGACCTATAGCTTGATTCGAGCATCTGTGAGTTTTACTAGTTCGCACCGCCTAATACATTTTTCCAACGATATCTGTCTCTCTTTCTTTTTATGGTCATATTAGAGTTACATAAGGTTCCTTACTGATAAGCAATCTCTATTTCACATGGCTCTTGCACTATTTGACAGTGAATTTTGAGTTGTAGGTACCAGCAGTTGCTATTGACGACAATAATTTTTCACTGTGGGGAACTGGTGAGTGGTGGATGCTTCTTGCAGCTCAGAGCATGGCCATTGGAACTGTTATGGTTCGTTGGGTCTCCAAGTATTCTGATCCAGTTATGGCTACTGGATGGGTAGGTTCCACCTAGCCTGGAGGATATTGAAGTGCTTAAATTTACCTTTTTTTATTTAGGTAGAGGCCCATTGTTGGTTTGTTTTGCTATTGTGCGTGTTTTGATTTCACAAATTTTTCCAGTGTTTTAGCTGTAATGATTTTATATCTCTTTACTCTTCAAAATGATAACTTTTCGGTGTACCACCTTGAAGCTAATTGCTGGTTCTCTATTCACTGGGAGACTGCATGATACCTTCATAATTGATCTATCATATGGGCTTAACATTACATTGCCTTACACTTAAGTGCATAGATTTTGCACTGCTCAGACATTCTTAACTATCCATACTTAGGAAATTTCATTCTATTTAAGCTTAACCAAATATATCATATTTTAGTTGTGAAATATTTCAATTGTAATAAAACTTTTTCCGCGAAAGCACATGATTAATCTTGGACTTCATCAATTTTGGTTATCTAGTAGCAGCTGACCATTGCAGTGGGCTTTTATCTTGTCCACGGTCAAGACCTCTCAGTAAAAAGAGTTTGGAGAATTAGAGAGAGGCAAACTTGACAGTCTTCAATTTGATTGTTTTTTTCTTGTGAGCACAGGTTTATTGGTGGTCTTCCTCTTGCAATAATCTCGATTCGCAATCATGATCCTATCTTTACCGTTGTCTATCAGAGCCTTTCTGTGACTGATATAGGGGCGCTACTTCTACCTCAATTTGTGGAAGTGCCCTCAGCTAGGTGTATTCTACTACAAATGCTACAAAAGGTTGTTTTTTGTCTCATAGTTTTATCCTCAGATCGTGGATTATTTTCTTGTTACCATCATGAAAGGTGCGAATTTCTTATCTCCTCCCAACTTTCATTTACACTACTGCTGTTGTTGCTATTGCCATGCAGGAAGTTTGACGAACTGAGCTCCACTCACATTTCTTACTCCTATTTTTGGCTTTCGATTTTTGGGTACAGTCCACCCTACCTAAGCCTTTTTATGTCTGCAATTCATTTTTGCATGCTCGTTTTTAATTCTTTTAATCCCGTAAACTGTACCTGCAGGTACATATTTTCTCCATGAAACCTTCTCGCCGCTACAACTGGGGGGGGGCGGTGCTTTTTGTTCTTTAATTGGCCATATACATGATCATACCAGAACAGCTTAGAATTATTCCTTATGCTGAGTATGGCAATGCCTAACTGTAAAGTAGGTGAAACCTGTGTTCATCGCCTAGCAGGTGCTTCGCGCTCTTGGATCTACTCTGAAGTTGAACTCATTGTTGCGAGATCAAACGCATGCATTCATGAAGGTAGTGGAAAGAGTAGGAGTTAGCTACGTTGTAAATAAGAGGGTAATTAATTACTCTTTTCTCGACTGAAAAACATGGGCTTGATCTGTATTGGACACTCATCTCAATGCTAGTTAGGAGATAAATTAGAATAGAATGCTCTGCAGATACATATCCTTTTTGTTTGGGCAGTTGCGGTGGTTTTGGTTGACATATTCTGCAATTAGTTTACAACTGCAGCAAAGTTGTCTGTCTATGGCAGGAGGTCAGTCATATCCCTTTTGGATTCTCTAGTTTTATTAATGTCCCTTAAGCATGAGGTCATCAAGGTGACTTTAGAAGTTAGAACCTGTGTTGATGAGGTATGGATGGGATGCCAGAGCACAAGACTGAACCCATAGATATTGGAGGGTGTAAGCACAATGGTACTCTTTTTTATACTTCTTGTGATATGCATATGAACTCGTGTTTATCTAAGCAGTATAATACCACGCTAGACACTTGCCTTGCCTAAGTCTCTTTATATGTTTGAGAATACGTGAAACCACAAAAAAAAAAAAAAAAATGGTGTTGCGACATAAGATGAAATTTCTGAGTGAAGGCCTCAATCGTGCCAGTCGGCCAAGCTCCTCACTAATCAATAAGTTGGTACCCACCTTGTCACGGCACTATCAATTTTAAGCCTCTGCTTGATACAATGGCAGTGATCTGCCGGATCATACGTGAGATGCTTGAAGGGTTAAGCGATAGGTACTCGAGCTCTTATGTTGGTGCCAAGTGAAAAGGATATGCTTCTCCCTTAGCAATCGATAGCACAAAGGTTAAATAGATTGACACCGGTCTCGTTTTGAGAGTGAACTGTCACTTGTTGATACTACAAAATCTGGGAATAGCATAATGCCACAGCGCTGGTTGTCTACGGATGAATGCAGTTATCTGGTATTTTAACCAGCGAAAGTAAACAAAATAAAACCACTGTCAAATGAATGCTCTGCTCTGCTCTTGCAGTTTGATTTATCCACAATAAACTGCTGTTTTCAGTTTTGGCTGATGCAGTGATTAGGTGGTAATGCCACAGGAGTCATGGACCTATGGAGATGGGATAAAAATCCTCACAAAACTTGAACAACTCTACATCACGGTAACTGATAGGAAAATCAACCACAGGGCAAGTTCTCCTGAAAGATAGCACATAAATGAGTAACTTATGCACAATCTATGGTGCAAAAAATTAAAAGCTTCAATGTTTCCTAATGAAAAGACTGAATGTGCAAGTCTGCAACTGCCGTAAAACGTCCACCAAACCCTTGAAATAGAAACAAATCCATCTCGCGTCTTGTTGAGGCTTCACTGTGGCAGTAGTCGCTGATAATCGCCATAAGATAGAGAGTACCGACTAGGGACTATGTCCTGCTGCTCCCCCGATCCCATTTTGTCGAACACCGAAGTCTCTCCTCTTATCATTCAAGCTTCTTCTGGACTCGCTTGCTTGGCGACCTTATTCAGATCAGCAAATCCTCTGGATAGGCCACGGGTTGAAGCCGCCACGACAGCTGGGATTGTGGCAGTCCAGCAATCAGATGAATCAGCTGAACCGGGCTCCCAGGAAGAAGACACGCCCCATTGCTGTGTTCCAGAGCCGACGAAGCTGTTGCTCCCTGGGATTCTATCTCCTCCTTGTCATCCCCTTTCCGCAAGCCACCGCCTCTTCACCCTTACATACTTGTGAATGCTCGGACTCCATTAGATCATTGGTCGACTGCTAACTCTGATTTCTACAATGGGTCTCTGCCCTCTGATTTCCTAACGAGATCGTTACTTGGGAGGAGGAATTGTAGCGATTGTGGGCTGCATTGATTGGACGCAGCTTTTCTCTATTCGGACAAGGCACGGCTGCATCGGAGCTCTTATTGCAGTTGTGAGGTCGGCAACGCTTCGTAGATTGAGCAAGCCTTTGTCACAGGCAATCCGGGATCGAAAGTGGTAGTTTGCTTTTGGTGAAAGTTCTGAATGTCTTCGAGCAGCAAGTTCGTATAGGACGTGGGTTCAGCCAATCCTGAAGGATTCATTTCGCAGCTCAGACAGCCTTGAGGACCGGCTTTCGTGCCAATCCTGTGGTTTCTCTCTTCAATCCCAGACATTGGTGCTTGCCTCTTTAGAACTTCCCTGACAGCTTGTTGCTCCTTTTCTGCAGAATCACAACCTCGGGCCTTGTTGTCCTCTGTCACTTGCTCCATTTTGTCGCAAGTTCTGTGAGCGAAGCTGCTGTTGTTACTGTCCACAGTCCGGTTTCCTCCACTCGGCCTGGAATTGATATGTAGCACTAACCCAATTTCAGTAAGGAATGTGGTAAGAAATAGGAATAATTTCCAAAGAACTAGCCCAATGTCAGCAAGACGTACCTCGCCTTCCTTTACTGTGCGTCTTTCCTTCCGTAGCTTTATGCGGCCCTTGTTTGACGGCGGCTGAGGCTGCTGTTGACGGGCTTGGTATCGGGGGATATCGCTGAGGCGGGTTTCTCCTGCATGGTGATTTGTTCCGCCTTCCTGACGAGTTGCGACTGAGGGAAGGTTGGGTTTCCACTATTTCTGCTGCTTCCAACGCCGCGGACGGTTGCCTAGCAGGTGACTGGGACGAGGCCGATGCAGCGCCCCTCGACACCGTGTGCGCAGTTCCCCTACGTTCCCTTCACGGTATTCTCTCTTGATGGTTGCTTGAGATTCCTGGGGATCGCCACCACAGTTACTCTTTTCCACCAAAGAAGCAGGACCGACACCATCTTTCCCAGGCCTATTGCTGTTGCTGGAGCCCCCAGCATCAGCACTGGCGTTCGAATTCGAGAGAGAGGTGTTCTCGGAACGTCTGGGGTGAGCGGCTCACCCTCCGTCCTCTGCTTGTAAGAGGCTGCTCTCTTTCCCTGCTCGGGGTCTCCCTCCCTCGGCCCAGCCCGCTCCTGCTGTGGGACCCGGGCAGGCGTTGATTGTCGGTGGCCGGTCTGCCGGTGCTGGCGTTTCTCAGCCAGCTCATCCTCATCATCTCGGGTTGCTCATTCCTGCAGCATTGGCAGACCGTAGCGACGGGGTACCATCCATCGTTTTGGTTACAATAATTCATAGCTCCTCTGGATCCCGAATAGACTCTGCCACCGATGCGCGCCTAGTTTATCTCCCCGATGATCTGCGGCTGAGCCGGTCCGTCATGGATTGAGATGGTCATCCTACTACTTCACATTGGGGCAGTGGTTAACGACGTCCTCACGCCCGCACTCACGCCAACAGTCGCTCGCCCCATTTACGCAAGCTCTTCGCGCCATTGCTAGAAGTTGAACAGAGCGACCGGCCCTGCCTCACCGCAAATCTTTCACCCGGATTTTACCCTGGCATGGCACAACAGAGCCACGCCGAGACGGCCGCTTTTCTTCAGGAGAAGTGCGTCTGTTTGGCTCTTACCGGTGCTTATGATGAAGACTCCTTTTTGACGAAGCCCTCTTGTTTCGGCTTCCTTCCGCTGGTGATTTTATGCGGCGACGTCCCTTTGCCGTTGGGTCTCGCCGACGTCAATTCTTGCAAGGAGGGTTCGGATCGGGCGGTGGCTTCACGGCCGAAGAAGAGCTGGCCGGTTAAGGCAACACACCGAGGCAAGAAGAGCTTTCTTGCTGAAACAACTACCCCTCTATCTGTTTCTAGGTACAGAGAGAGCTAGAGAGGCAGAGAGAGAGCTGTGAGAAAAACGAGCTGACCAGGTCTCGTGAAGATCCGATTGAGCCAAGCAGTGGACTGAGAAGTGACGCAGAGAGCTTAGAGGGAAGAGAGAGAGAGAGAGAGAGATGGTATTTCAAATTTCGACGAACGAGCGGGTAAGAGAGCCGTTACTGTGCAGGTGCTTTTGAGTTTAATTATCCGAGGGCACCTTTTTTTAATTCAAATCGAATCACTGCCGTTCGTTCAGAATTTCAAAACCTTTTCTTTTTCCTTTTTCTTTTTATTAATTATAATTTAAAAATTATAGCGAGAGCAAGACCTAAAAGAGATGAAAAATGATACTTTACGTCGCCGCCTGTCAGAACGGCCTACTTCTGGATTTCCAACATTTCCTCAATTTCCCTTCTTCTTATTGGCCAGCCAAAAATACATACTATATCATTTGCATGATTTTTGTGGTTGGCAAGAAAATTCCTTTATTTTATTCTTACTCTAATAAATAGCACAGCTTTTTTCCTAGATTCATTTTTCACACGCCAAAATATTCTTACTTTAGACGCTTGGGGCTACGTTTTTTTCCCCCATTTTGTCTTTTAAAATTTCAAATTTTATTTTACGTTTTTGATGATATTTTTTTTTTTTTTGCAGCGTGCCCCAAATATTTCCAGAAGAATTGTGAATTGGAATTCGGGGTAGCACCATTTTGTTTATTGATTTTATAATTTTGTGGAGAAGCAAAAATTACTCATTAAGTGCGTAATTAACTAAAATAAGTAGTGAAAAAAAAAACTAAAAAATAAGCCTGTTGGATTTTATTTTTAATTTTTATTATTTTAAAAAAAAAAAAAAAAATTTTATTTTATAAAATTCCTATTGGCGCTATAATCAATTATTTTGTATTCGAGACATGCATGATGCCCCGTTAATTGTTTGTGTTTGATCATTTATTAAGTTTGTTGATGTCATCATTCATTTTCATTATTAATATGGGTTGGGAACCGGCATAAAGGTGTTAGGCTTGAAATGTTGACGTAGCCCGGTGATGGAATGCCCGTCAATGTTATATATCAGCGCTAGGTTCTCTCTCCCACTTATGTAATAAGCATAATGACAGTTCCCATCGGCCGTCGCGTGAGGAGGTAGACTAGAAGAATTAGGCCTAGTTTTGTCGTCTACTCAAACTTGTTTTTCACATGACATCCGTATTGGGAAGATCTCACCTTTCAGCCAGTATATATACGAGATCATGGCGCAAGCTGGTACGCGTTTTATTTATCGTTTTTTTTCCCTTGACCTAAATCGATTACGGTGACCTGAATTGCGATTGATCTTCTTATCATGTGTTTCAATGGCCAGATCGTAATTCGCTTAGGTTAATTCATGTTTGGTTGTGATCTTCAGTTCTTTTTTCTTGGTTTTCTTCTTGTTGATTCTTGGACTTATGTGTTCGTACCGACGAGATCTTCAAAATCCATCAATTATTTTCGTCGGATGTGGTCTATTGGAGAGAATTAGACGACAAACAAGCGTGGAGTTGCGGAGGAAGTCTTCTCTGTTCCAATCGTCGTGAGAAAGAGAAGCTGCCCAGCGTGCAGTGGCACGTTCTGTGAAAAAAAAAAAGGGCTTCGATCAACGGTTCGGGCAGTATGTGTAGCCCACGTTGTTTCCTCTTCTCTTTATTAAATAAAAACGCAAACCATTTCCTTCATTTTTTTCAAAAAACAGAAGGGTCACCAACACAAACCTTTTGGCATCAACAGATTTTCAAGCTTTGGGTTCCGGGTGCCATCCTTGCTTGTTAGTATGATCCACGTGGGAGATTTGTTGAGATTGTTTCCTGCAAGTACTTGCGAACGGTCCCATTTGCTGACCGGAACCCTCATGCTACCATAGTACTCCACCTCCACAATCAGACCTTACTATATGTTAATCAAAATAACCTTTTTTTTTGTTGTCCCGAAGCCTTGTCGCGGCGCGTCTGTTCACAAGAAGATGGTGGGATTTTTTGGCGAAGGAGATTCGCTGTTGAGTCTCGAGCGTTTTCGTTTGATTTCCCCAAATACTTCCCGTTTCCGTCAATTCTCCCAATGCTATAATGATCGCACACTGATGTGATAACAAAACCCCTCATTATTTTTGTATTATTGTTGGGCTAGTTGGAGTTACTGAAAATTGAGCGAAACGATCGGCGTAGTTTCGGGCGACGAAAGCTGCTGCTCATGGTTTCGAGGCAAGAAGATTCACTCGCCCATTGGGCTGCACACCCTCATCTCACTGGGCAGAAGTTCTATTCAATATATATATATATATATATAATATATTATATTTTATATATAATTTCTAATGATCACTTTTAAAGTGACATCGGAGAGCGGTTACACCTTCTTCAAAAGTGGCAAATTAAAATATACACATATTGTGTTAGTAATTATTTAATTTGTTTAAATAACGTTGTCCGTTGCTTTAGTGACTGGAAAAAAAAGTTTATTTTGAATCAATCAGAGTAAGTCTGTGGGTCACCATCATATTCTGTGCTGTAAAGGGTGTGGCTACCAAAGTGGCCCGTTTGCGGTGACAGATGGGGTACCTCGCGAGCATGTGCATGTCATGGTGAGTCACTTTGGATTTGTGCTTTGGTTCTTGGCTGCCAAAGTGTGGCCCTTTGCCAGAGTGACAGCTAAAGTTTTCTCGCAATCGCATGTGTTCTTAATAAGTGAGAGTGTGCTCACATTTTAGTGCTTTATGAGTGCTTGGCCGCCAAAGCGCTCACTTGAAGTGCAGTGAATTTTCTCGGACTTGTTGAGCGTGTTTTGAGAGTCCTTGACTTACTGGTGTGGGGGTCCTTCTGCTCAAAGGTGTTGGATTTTCTGCAGTTTCATGCTCTTTTGGAGATTTTCCTCGTTGATAGTCGATGTTATTGATTTTTATATATCTGTATTTTTGGCCTACTTAATTAATTACTACATGAATGTTTTTGGTCATCGTTCTTCGAACAACGATGATTTTGGTGCTGTTTGAGGTCTTGAATGGATCGAATTATAAGAAGTGAAAGGATGATCTTCTGTGTGCCCTGGGATATGTTAATCTGGATCTTGGCATTACGTGTGGATCGCCCCGCTCTGCTTACAGAAGCTGTACTCCGCGTGCAAATGGGATTTTGGTAAGTAGACATCAATTATATAAAAAAAAAAAAAAAGAAAAAAAAAAAGGGAACAAAAGAAAGAAAAAAGTCCAAAATAGCCCTTCTAGCATTAGGTAGATCTATCTCAGATCACATTTGCTGAGCGGTTTACCCTAGACGCACACTTGCTAAGGAGTTGCTCACAACCATTGGGGCAAAAGGTACTCTTGGTACCCGATATCTCTCTCAACAAAAATTGTAAATTGGTTATAAAAATAATCCCAAATTTGCTTTAAATTCTACAGGTACCATT
>JAGVVM010021402.1:0-28512 GCA_019149425.1 Psidium friedrichsthalianum | reverse complement strand
TTAGAGCAAGGCCTTTAATTAATTACCCATTTAATTAATTAAGGCCCACTTCGAACCCAAGATGTTGCCACAAGCCCACCAGAGCCTCATATTTTGGTCATGCTCACTATCACCAGCTCTTGGCCAGATTTTCATAAAACCTTCAGCAGATTTGGACTCTTCAAGGTTTAAATAAATTTATATAATTATCCAAAAAATAGAGTCCTAAAATAAAAAATCTACCCGTATCAAAGCTCTAGATAATAGAGAGTTTTATCTTATTTGGACTCTTTTGGGATCAAAATGTTTGATCCAATGACTGTCAATGAATCTTACTCTAGCTAGGATTTATGATCCGACGGTCTACGACGACTCCTATTCTTATTACGATTACCTAATTAGAGTTCTATATAATAAGACCATCATCGGTGCAAATGAGGTTAGCTAATATTCAGAATTAACAAGAGCAAAATAGAGTGCAAAAAGGGAGAAAGAAGTCCCGGCTAAAGCAATCCAGCCAAGACCCCTTCCTCACTAGTGGCCAACAACTAGCTCTTCTGCCATCTAGCTAGCCACTGCCCGCCTTGCCGCCGACCAGCCCAGCTCCTCCACCGTTTAGTAGTCCTCACCACCAGCCACAAAAAGCCACCGATCAAGCTTGCTCGAGGACCTTGTTGACCAGGAGTTTGCATCACTCTTTAGTCCAATTCTAAGGTTGATCAGCCCGTGTTACCATTGTTTGAAGATCTAACTTTGTTGTTACTTGTGTTAGAACGTTCAGAGTATTTTGGGGGTAAATCAAGCTCAATAGGTGCTAGCTTTGGATGATCATCGAGCTAGTGTGCGCGCTGGAATTTAGCTTGGGAAAGTTAGAATTTCTTAACTTTTGTTGCAATCCATACTCGTTTTGGTTGATAATTTGCATATGTGTTCTAGCATCTTGATGAGCATGTTTGATTTGTAATTAAAAATGCAAAAATTAATTCTTTTTTTAATCATGGAAGAATGAACTTTTAGCAATCATTAAAATTGAACCTTTTGAGATATTACTTGTGACATATTTCCTTCAACTCAATCACTTATGCCACCCTAGAGGCCACAACCTAGAGTTGCTTGAAATGATTTGTGTTCTTGCATATCAAAATTGGTCTTGTTTTGATAATTGATTTTAGTTCACGTTTAGCAAGAAAAACTGAAAATTGAAATTTTCCATGAATAAAAATCTGGATTTTTTTGGTGCTCATCCTTATTGGACGAATTTTGAACATGGTGGATTAGATGGTGACAAATTTCGGATTAACCCTTGAAAAATAAAAATCTGAATCCTGTGGATGATTTTTATACGGATAATTATTTCTTGCATGATATTTATTTGAATGATCTTACCCTATATTGTCTGATAATGTTTCCATGTTATGGATAAGAAGCATGCTTGATTGGATAAGTATTTGGTCGATTGAGTATATCTTTTTCTTTGAATAATTATCTCATGATCATTAAATTGGTCGAATTGAACTATCCCTTGAGGATATTCAATGACATAGATAATGTTGACATTGTTAGATAATTATTGGCTTAAGTACACTACAAGTGCCAAAACTTGTGTACGGCACTCACTTTATTGCTAAAACTTTCAAAACGATCACTTAAGTGCCAAAAAACTTTCAAAACGATCATTTAATTGCCAAATTTTTAGGAAATGATTACTTCAGTGCCAAAACTTTCAATATGATCATTTAAGTGCTAATTTTTTTGGAAAATGATCACTTAAGTGCTAATTTTTTTAAAAAAAATGATCACTTTCCTACCATATTCAGTGATCCAAAATTGACATTAAAGTGATCATCTTTCAAAAAAAAATGCTACTTAAATGATTTTTTGTCCAAAAAATTGGCACTTAAGTAATCATTTTGAAAGTTTTAGCACTGAAATGATCATTTTTCAAAAAAATTTGCACTGAAGTAATCGTTTTGAAAGTTTTGACACTAAAGTGGACGACGTACACAAGTTTTGGCACTTCTAGTGTACTTTAGCCGTAATTATCTATTTTTGAGATTTATCTAAATTATCTTGCAAATATTAGGGATAATTTTCTCAAAAGATTGAGATTGAGTTTTGGAGAGAAAAGGTCGTCCACCTCATGTTTTCGGCCATCCCTCTCATTTTTTGAAAAAAAAAAACTCAAGACAAGTTTGATTGGTGTCTATCTTGGTCATGTTTGTTTGATTTTTCTTTTATTATATGGTCTACACATTTATAAATAAACATGCCCGTAATATATGCTCCCTTGTGCCTTGTTCCATCGGTAAATAAATTGCATGCCTTAGTCACAATTTTGGGAGTGAGATGGCCATTTGTATTAGATTTCGTATTTTGGCCCTTGTATTAAGGGACAATGTTATTCTATACTCTCATTCACTTACTGACTTGTATCTAAGAGTATGTTGCGAATAATTCCCTTCGACTAACCTTTAGGTACCAGTGAAATTATTGAAAATTTGGAATCAAAGGTATATTATGGCATTTTTGTTTACTTTTGTCAATCTTTGCATTAAACTCTTGTTTAATTAAATAAAAAATCAAAAATAACTCTCATTTTTGTAGTAATCAAGCTAGAAGCATTTTTATGTCATAATATCATCTAAGTAAGTTAGGACCTTGTGGAACATTTTCTTAAGTTAAATGGATAATATCATATTCTAAGTCATGTTTTCATAATGATGTCTTTAATCTGAAATACAAAAAAATGGTATTTGCATATCATATATGTTAGAGCATATCTTGCCATGCCATTAATTCATGCATATTGTCATATCATATAGTTTAGGTTGCATTGCATTGCATTTAAAAAAAAAAAATCCAAAAAAGGAAAATAATCATTTCATTCATCATCAATAAAAGGATTTTTCTGAAATTGGTATCGAAAGGGCATTGATTTTCCAAAATAATGTAATCAAGTCTTCGAACTCATTTCTCTGGTTCATGGAATAAATTAATTCTCTTATTAATTTATTTAAGTTTCTAATCAACCTACCATAAATGATTAGTGATGGCTTAGATTGAATTAGTTTTAAATGAAATAAATCTAAGTTGTGATTCGATAGGACCTAAGAGGGTCTAATTAGGTTAATTAATTAACCTAATAATCTGTTACCTTGATTTTTTTAGGTCCACGACAGCTTGGTGACTCTACTGCGGACTGAACGTTTTTCAATTTTTTTTAGAAAAAAATTAATAGGGGCATTGAATTTTAAATTTTTGAAACATTAAACTTGATTTTTTGGGAAAAAAAAAGAAGAGAACCCTTAAAATTTTCAAAAAAAATAGCAAAAGTCATTCTTGTAGACATAAGCAATTGACTTTCTTGAGTTATCATTGGATTGATTGATCGTGTATTGAGATTGGTTATTGTGATCGAGTGATTGGAATGGTTCTTGGATTTTTGGATTGAATTTTTTTGGTTAAATCTTGGTAATCGTGACTTGTTCTTAATTTTGGGATAACTTTTGTGAGTGATATTCAAATTGCCCTTGATTTTCTAATCATTTTCACAGCTTTACTTGATTTTTGGCTTTGAATTTAATTGCTTTATCTATTGCAATTTTCCATGATTGAGTGTTTATACCGGTTGCACATAACATGCATTTCATCATACCTTAAAATGTTAGATGAGCCTAAGATGGTGTTTGGGCAAGACTCTTCCTAGCCTTAGGATGGAGAGTGGATGGCCTTGCTTTGACCCCAGCTATGTTAAAAATTATCTGCACTGGCTTGAATCTATGGCCAAGCCGAATTTTTAACATCCCCAAGCTTAAGAGTTGCTAAATAAGGATCTTAATCGGTGGGTACGATTTGCCCTCTAAAACTCTAAAAACTCTGCTAATAGTGCAATGTATGAACATCATTTTGTTTGTCTCTAACCCATGATCTTTATTGTTGTACATGTGTTTTTTTGTACTTAATTTGAGTTAGTCCATGGCTATTATGTGTGTTGTTATGTGGTCTATCACTTCATGGGGCACGACAACATTCGCACATTTATAATGTCCAAAGCCAACCTGGCTGATTGGTTGGCATAGCTCAATCAAATGGCACATGAATATGTGAATATAGACTAGGAAGTTACTTTTGTTGCTTGATATTAAGGTCCGTGTTGACATCATCCAGGCATTAGCACATTGTTTTTTTTTTAGGTAAAGGTAAGTAGCTCACATTGTTGAGTCCTTATATGCTACTTTTTTGCTTGGTAAGCATGAGCTCACGCCTATCTTAGAATAGTATAGTGCAGCTGATCAAGCTTGCCTGAGGACCTTGCTGACCGAAGAGTTGGCACCACTGTTCAATCCAATTCCAAGGTTGATTAGCCCCTATTTTGCCATTGTTCAAAGATCTAACTTTGTTGTTACTTGTGTTAGAACATTCGGAGTATTTTGGTGGCAAATCGAGCTCAAAAGGTGCTAGCTTCGAACGATCTTTGAGCTAGTGCACATGCTGAAATTAGCTTGGAAGAAGGTAAAATTTCTTAACTTTTGTTGCAATCTATACTCACTTTGGAATGAACTTTTATCATTCATTAAAATCAAAACTTTTGAGATATTGCTTGTGACATATTTCCTTCAATTCAACCATGTATACTGCCCTAGAAGCCGCAACCTATAGTTGCTTGAAACGATTACGTTCTAACATATCAAGAATTGGTCACATTTTGATAATTGATTTTAGTTCGTGTTTAACAAGAAAAACTGAAAATTGGAATTTTCGCAAACAAAAAATCTAGCTTTTTTTTCTGTGCTTATCCTTCCTTGGCCAATTTTTGATACATGGTGGAACTGGATGGTGACAATTTTCGGATTACCCTTGAAAATTGAAATATGAATCTTGTGGATGATTTTTGTACTGATAATTATCTCTTGCATCATGTTTATTTGAATGATCTTATCTTGTATCGTTTGATAATGTTTCATGTTATAGATAAGAAGCATGCTTGATTGGACAAGTATTTGTTAGTTGAGGATATCTTTTGCTTTCTAAATTATCTCATGATCATTGAATTGGTTGAATTGAATTGTCTCTTTTGGATATTCGATGACGTAGATAATGTTTGACATGTTTAGATAATTATCTGATTTTTTAGAATTATCTAAATTATCTTGTAAATCTTATGGATAATTTTCTCAAAAGATCAGATTGAATTTTGGAGAGGAAAGATGGCTCCACCTCATATTTTCGGCCATCCCTCTTATTTTTGAAAAAAAAAACTCAAGACAAGTTTGATTGGTGTCTATCTTTGGTCATGTTTGTTGATTGTTTTGTTATTATATAATTTGCATATTTATAAATAACATGCATATAATTTATGCTCTCTTGTGCCTTGTCCCTTTTAGCCACACTTTTGTGGAATGGGACACTATTTGTATAAAATTTCGTGTTTTGTCCTTTGTATTAAGGGACAATGTTATTCTATACCCTCATTCACTTACTGAATCGAATCCAAGAGTACGTTGCAAATAAATTCCCTCTAACCCTAAACTTTGGTTACGAGCGAATTAATAAAAAAATTCGGAATCAAATGTATATTATAGGCATTTTTTATTTATTTTTGCATTTAATCTTTGTTTAATTGAATAAAAAATTCCAAAAATAACTCTCATTTTTCATAGTTAATCATGTCAGAAGTCCGTTTTTATGTCATAAATATCATCTAATATAAGTTAGGACTTTTAAAATCATTTTCTTAAGTTAAATTGGATGATATCACATTCTAATGCATGTTTTCATAATGACTGTCATTTATCCGAAAATACAAAAAAAAATGGCATTGGCATATCATATGTTTTAGAGCATATCTTGCCATGTCATTAATTCATGCATATTGTCATGTTATATAATTTAGTTGCATTGCATTTTTTTTAAAAAAAAGAAAGTCCAAGAAAGGAAAATAATCATTTCATTCATCATCAATCAAAGGGATTTTTTGTGAAATTTGGTACTGAAAGAGCATTAATTTTTCAAAATTAATGTAATCAAGTCTCCAAACTCAATTTCTTTGATTCGTGAAAATAAATTAATTCTCCCATAATTTATTTAGTTTTCTAATCACCTGCCATAAATGATTAGTGGCAGCTCTGAATTGAATTAATTTTGAATGAAATAACCTAAGTTGAGATTTTGTAAGACTTTAGAGGGTCCGAATTAGGTTAGTTAATTACCTGATAATCCGTTAGCCTTGATTTTTTTTTAGGTCGTCACAACAGACGAGAAAGTCAAAGTAGAGATACCATTTGAAACAAAGTATTCACAATCAGTGGCGAAGAAGGGGCGTGTACACAATACATAGGCTCTGTTTGTTTCAGCAAAAATGAACAATCTGAAAAACGTTTTTCCAGAAATGATCTCTTGTATTACGTATAAAAATAAATAATTAATTAAATATTTGCATAATCCACGAAATTCTTTAGACATATTGTTGTTGTTAATAATAAAAAAAATCTTTAATTACCTATTTATTTCGAGAAATGTAAGAGATCATTTTTAGGAAAATATTTTTCAAAATATTAATTTTTCGCGAAATAAATATAGCTATAAAGTATAATAAAAGAGTCAGACTTCACTCACGAAGCACACCCGTATTTGTAGGTGATGTTGTCAATACGTGTCTACATACCCATTACACCTCTATCGCTTTCTTTTCTTATGTCATCCTTCATTTTGAGAATGATTATTCGTTTCCTATATTTCTAAAGCCAACATTTTTGGACGTGGTCGGATGGATCCTCTATAGTAATGGAGTATAAAACCACATCGTGCCGACGTATCAACCTCTCCAAACGGCGAATCTTCTTTTCGCGCGATAAATTGTTATCTACATCCTACAACATCGAGGTGTTTCGAGTAAATATGTCGAAACGCTTCTTTGTCGGGCAAGAGTGGATGGTAACATTCGAAAAGCGTAAGATGACACCCGATAATCTACATCGTCGTCCAAGTTCTACTCAATGCACCAAGCGTACAACCGATACAAGGCGAAAGAGCCGACTCCATGACAGAACGTAGCCAAAAGACAAGCTATAGAACGGGAGCGTAGCGATACTGGGCTATCCGCTCGGTAAGACTCGAGAGATCGCACTGAATAGCGTACGTATCATCAAGCATAGCTCTTATTCCTAATGCATAACGAGCACATGCAGGGGACACATCGTCTACGGCGCGCTCAGTTCTCGGTGGGAGGCTTGTGCGGCGGTTTGTGGTGTGGGGGCTTCTCTCCCTTCCCCTTCTTCGGCTCCTCCCTTTCTTTGGTGGCTTGTGCTCGGGGAATGGCTTCTTCGCAGTCCTCTTCCACCTCCTCTACCAGAATGTGCCCCTTGTGCGGTGGCTTTCCGCCTTCCCCTTCTTTGGCTCCTCGCCTTTCTTTGGCGGCTTGTGCTCGGGGACGGGCTTCTTAGAGTCCTCTTCCACTTCCTCTACGAGAATGTGGCCCTCGTGGGGTGGCTTGTGCTTCGGTGGCGGCTTCTCTCCCTTCCCCTTCTTCGGTTCCTCACCTTTCTTCGGGGGCTTGTCCTCGGGGAATGGCTTCTTCGAGTCCTCTTCCACCTCCTCTACAAGAATGTGGCCCTCGTGGGGTGGCTTGTGCTCCGGCGGTGGCTTCTCTCCCTTCCCCTTCTTCGGCTCCTCCCCTTTCTTCGGTGGCTTGTCCTCTGGGAATGGCTTCGAGTCTTCTTCCACCTCCTCTACAAGAATGTGTCCCTCGTGCGGCGGCTTGTGCTTTGGTGTGGCTTCTCGCCTTTCTTCGGGGGCTTGTTCTCAGGGAATGGCTTTTTCAGCTCCTCGGCTTCCACTTCCTCGGCGAGCATGTGGCCCGGGTGGTGGTGGTGGGGCGGTTTCTTGCGGGGAACGGCTTTTTGTGGGAGTCCTCCTTTTCGGCCTCCTCGATGAGGATGTGCTCAGGAGGGTGGTGTGGGGGCTTGGGTTTGGGGAATGGCTTTTGGGAGTCCTCGACTTCGAGGTTCTCTAGGAGGCGGCGACCCCCGACAGGGTGGGGCTTGTGGGGTGGCTTGTGATCCTTCGGTGGCTTGGGGTGGTGGCCGTCGCAGAAGACGGTGGTGGTGAAGAGCACCACTCCTAGGAGCAACACTAGCAAGTGCTTGGAAAACATGGTTTGCTTCATTTTAGCTAGAGAAGAGGATGTAAGGAGCTGATGGTGTTGGTGTTGGAAGCTGGGGAGTGTCTCATTTTATAGTGGCTTTCGGACCTATTTCGTCGTCAGCACGCATCGGATCCTAGGATTTTGCTTTTGCCTTTGCCATGAAACCGCGCACCGTCTACTCTAGGTGGTACTCTTTTTGTTGCTCGAGAAAGTCATAGGATGGTGGGGTCATTTCTTTGGATATTGAGATTTACTTCAGAGGATTGAAAAGTTTGACAATCAGGCCCTAATTTTTTCTCCTAATTAATTGCTCTGTCTTTGACCAAACAAACTGCTCTGTCTGGCAATTAGGTTGGGTGCGTCCATTTTTTGACAGTGGATTTCTTGATCTCTCAAATTTTAGTATAGCTAATTTACTAAAAAAATCTGCTAACTTTAGATCTAATCTCATTTTACATCGAACATCTTTTATTTAAAAAAATTCAAAATTTTACTCTAGTCTCAAATCTGCTCACGTCTAAAAAAAAGTCGTCACTAATCAAGATTATCAACATCAAGGTATCACTGTTGATCCGCACAAAGGCGAGGATATTGATAAAAACATGGGTTCTGATAATGAACCTCTAATTGATCTTGATATTGATAATTTTGAAGAAGCTAACGTCTATTTTGGATGCGTGGGCAAATTTTGGACTAGAAAGAAAGTTGGAGAGTATTTTTAGACAAAACAAATATAGGATATAATTGGAATTTGACCTAAGTTGAGGCTTTTTTAGAAAATTAGGCCACTTTTTCAGTTGAAATTCTCTTTCTCGACAAAGAAGTAAAGTCATTTCGATGGCCAATCGATCAAGCTGGACATTAGAGTCGTAGATTACATGCATAGTTGAGTAAAGTAGGAGAGGTTCATCGATGGTGGTCAGTATTATGCAGGAAAAAGCTTCTATAATGCAACCACAAATAAATTGGATAGGCTCCAGTTGAAATGGAACCAAAGACTATATTTGTGCGTAGAATTGGCATATAAAAGCGTGTCTCAAAGTAGAATAATACTAGATATACTATGAATGACAAGCGGGGCATACCGATAATAACTTTTGGCGATGGTTTTTTTTTTATAAAAAAAAATTAACTATCAGAGTCAGCTATATGAAGGCACATGAAACATCGTGCAAGTCCTATGAGAATCGGTTATGTTCATGGATTAGAATGGAAAAAAAAAAACAATTGAAACATGGCCATAATATATTAGATATTGCATGGGACTATATTAGAGCAAGAGTATCAATGACATATTCATTCCCTAGTTTGATAATAGTGAAGGGATAAGTATTCTTCGACTAGGAATGTATTGGATTATCCAAACACAGCTGTTCGATTCCCCAATGCTTCTAAATCTCAATTTTACCTCGTTAAAACAATGGCATCATGTATATTGTTAAAATGCAAGTAAATTATGGACCGTAAGGGAATTCATAATTAAATCAAGTATCATTTAAGACCATAACTTAAAAAAAAGAACGATAAATAGAGATCATGGTAAGCGCTATAAGCTTCCTCCATTCATGATTGGAGGAACCTTCCCCAATTATGCCTTTAAGTGTTGATTTTCGAATTATGGACACTGTCCACTTGCAAACCTAAGTAAAAATAAACATGGGTTATCTCCATAGTCTTGCATCAGAAAAATGGTTGAAGAAACCTTCTTCCAATCGAAGATGGAGGAAGACATGGCCCTTCTTTATAGGCATTTAATATGATCCGTTTATCTTAACCCATTAATTAAAATTTTCTCCATCAACTAATATGTTAATTTTGTAGATTGCCCTTAAATACCTCGCATTAATGATCCAAAATACTATCATAAAGCAATAGTGGAAAATTCAAATCATAGATTGAAAGAATGATGCACGGAAGCATGTGTCAACATTGCATATTGGCACATGAACTTTCTATCTGTCCCTTTTGTACTTCACCTCCTGATTATTTTCTTGATCTTTCTTCGAGAGTTTACAAGTGAACATAGAATTCTCTCATCTTATCGCGAATTTGTTTAGTCTGATTGCGATTTACTCACATACCTTCATGAAATCACTGGTTTCTCACTATTTTTAACTATAAAGGATAATCTAAAATTGTTTTACTAGTGGCTAGTATAGTGTATGATGTCGGTGAAAAAATTAACCTCGTAAAACCTACGTGCCTAACCGGACTCACCTGTCATTTCAATAGACCTAATGATTATATGTGAAAGAAAGCGATAGCATGGGAAAATTGAGAAACGCGATAAAGAGATGCGTCCTAATCATGCCAAATATGATTGCTTAAATAACGAAGCACCGCCACATGCAACCAAGTGAGCCTTCGTGGTATAGCTCAGGTTTGCGTTCAAATTGCCGCGCCAAGGATGGAAGCTTGTGAGCCTAGAGAGAGAGATTTTGCGGCGTCTCTTCACGGTTTCCCATTTCGGGTGGTGACCCCTTTTGATTTTGATACATACCTAGAATTAAAGACGATGAGAAAATGGGACCTCTAGTTATTGTCTTTATCTATTGTTTTTCCTATCTCGCTGAGCAGCATTTTGCACGAAAATAGGGAATGGGGGTGACCTTGAAACATTGTTAGTACGAGCTCGAGATATGGGATGGAAATGTGCATTTCAATTTATGTAATCTCCATAGATGCATGCATTGTTTCCTTGTCCGCCGAGATCAGGAGGCGAGTGTGGCTCTCGAGTCATTACATATGTGAAAGCGCTGTAGAATTTTTGTGGAGCCATTGCCTAAATCTCAATTGTTAGATGAATGCGGACATAACATGCAAATGCTCTAACACTCTCCCTCATGCGTAAATTGGACTTTGATATAAGATTTAATAGGTGAGCACTGACTTAATACATACATCTTCCAACATTCCATTTCACACATATCCGGTCCATTTAGATTTATGAATGGGCTCAATGGTCTCGAATCCAATTAGTTCGATCCTCGATTTCAATTTGTTTTTTAACCAGTGGTCAAAGGATCGGTTCTTGATTCTAGGTCTAGAACCAATCATCATACTAACATTAAAAAGTGTGATTGAAAACCGATTCAACTTAGAACTAATCACCCTTACTAAAGCTGGAGCGTGCAAATTACTTTATTACGAACAGTGGCATGAGATGATGTCACCGCGCATGTCAGCCACGACGGCGACCTCGCTGGGTCGGGCCATCGGAATGAATAAAGAACCGATAGAGAAAAACAGGGTGGACCCGATTCGTTGATTGCGAATTTAGTCGCAAAAGCCAATGTGAAATCGTCGGAAAGGTTGACATTCCGCCACGTGGGATTAGTTACGACAAAATCCTCTTCTGACTCGAACAGCGCCATCGGCTGAGTGACGGGGATCGTAGGCACGTATTTTACCTGGATTCCTGTCGATTCTGCTTTGCAAAAGACGTAGGCTAATATGGTTTTTTGTGGTTTACGTGATTATCACGAACTTTCGGGAAAAACCACCTAAATAAACTTTCAATTTTGATTCAATAAATAACGTGACCTCTAAATTTTTAATTTATTCATTATGATATTTGAATTTTGATCTAATATATCATGTGATCTCTTAAACTTTTAAAGTATGTTCAATTCAATTCATGGACATATGAAAATATAAAATATTGTCCTGCCATTCATTTAAGTTCAAAGACAATATTAAGCATTTTCATATAGTCCAAGAATTAAATTGAACATGATTATATCGAATAAATTAAAAGTTCATTAACCACATCATGTATTTTGTTAAAGTTCAGACATCACATCGAACAAATTAAAGCTTAGATAATACATTGCATATTCGTTCGAAATTCGGAAACCATTTGTGTCATTATCCTAACTTTAATCCTTCTAATCCTTCCACTATGCTAGCATAAGAAATTTTTTTTATATATAATCGATATTATTTTATTAAACTAATTTCACTATTTTAATATGCTTGAAAGGTATTTCCGAATGCTCATTAGATATTAATAAGTGATAAAGAATGCCCACGTCTCAAGTAATAAGAACCACCCCCACAACACCCCCAAAAAAAAAAAAAAAGTTAGTAAGAACCCACCGAGTCACACTCAATGTTGCTTGTCTCTACAGATCGAAGGTCACCCTCCTAACTGATATGGGCAGTGACCCCATGAGAGTCTTGCCAACTTCGAAATAGAAACCCTAGAAATTGGTCATTTCATAATACCGGGGGTGCCAAACATGTGCACGTGTTGTAAGGCTCTGTTGTGCCATGTGATGTGCTTGCTTGTAAAATGAGAACATTAGTCATATAATAATCTTCTGTTCACAATCACATTTGACAATTCCTATGCTCGGGTATGCAAAGGGTGTAAAACTTAGAATCCGAAGAAAAACTATTTCCGTGAGATTATTTTTTCGACATTTTAGTGCTTTTATGGCGGGGAACTAATCGATTTACCAAAAATGTTTTTTATGAACTGAAAGCAACAAACTTAGATTGATGCGAAGGGTGTAAAACTTTGGATTTGTTTGTTTGAAGGAAAGCTGTTCTCATGAAATTATTTTTACTTTTTGGTGTTTAGATGACGAAAAACAATTCGATCTATGAGAAACATTTCCATGAATTGAAAATAACGAGGGTGATTTGGAAGAAATGACTTTTTAACAAGAAGAAAGTCACTATTTACTACCAAACAAATGAAAACTAACCGTTTACCATTAATATGATATATGGATCTAGTCTTATGGAAAATAATTAGCTTTGATATGCTATTGATTATAGCTTATGAATAAGGATTTTTCTTAGATTCGCAATTATTGTAATTCAAATTTATATGATATGAACACGCTTGGGTTGGCATGATCTATAACAATTTCACACACGAAATTAACGATTAAGTGAAGTTCTTCATGAACATTTGTCTACTCAACGATGGATTCTAACAATGAAAAATTGGACTGAACAATCGACTAGAGAGTGTTATGGCGGGTAGAAAGCACCTCCCTTTCTTATTCAATGTGCCGTCTCATATTTCCTGTCCGATTTATTCAATCTCAGTGGATGGGAAACCGCATGTGGGGCCCCATCAGATTCTTGGGCAACGTAAGAAATTTACGCAGGCAAAAATCCAAAGACCAAGTGACGTGCTCGCTTACGACGACAGTAGTTCTGGAAAACACTATAAATTCAGACACTCCCTTCACTCCAATCCCACACCATCAGCTCACTCCTCAAACAAATCATACAATGTCTTCCAAGTACTTGCTAGTTTTGCTCCTGGGAGCGGTGCTTTTTGCCGCCGTCCTCTCCGACGGCCACCACCCGTTCAAAAAAGAGAAGCCGCCAAAAGGGCACAAACCACCCCACAAGCACCACCCCGGCGGTCGCCGTCTCTTGGAGTCGGTCGAAGCTGAAGACTCGCACAAGCCATTCCCCAAACACAAGCCCCCGCACCACCACCACCCTCACGGGCACATTCTCGTCGAGGAGGTCGAAATTGATGACTCCCACAAAAAGCCGTTCCCCGGCAAGAAACCGCCCCACCACCCCGGCCACATGCTTGCCGAGGAAGTAGTAGCCGATGAAAAAAAGAAGCCATTCCCCGAGCACAAACCCCCGAAGAAAGGGGATAAGCCGCCACCGAAGCACAAGCCACCCCACGAGGGACACATTCTCGTAGAGGAGGTGGAAGAGGACTCGAAGAAGCCATTCCCTGAGCACAAGCCGCCCAAAAAAGGTGAGGAGCCAAAGAAGGGAAAAGGAGAGAAGCCGCCACCGAAGCACAAGCCGCCACACGAGGGACACATACTCGTAGAAGAGGTGGAAGAGGACTCCAAGAAACCATTCCCTGAGCACAAGGCCCCGAAGAAAGGCGAGGAGCCGAAGAAGGGTAAGGGGGAGAAACCACCACCAAAGCACAAGCCGCCACACGAGGGACACATACTCGTAGAAGAGGTGGAAGAGGACTCCAAGAAACCATTCCCTGAGCACAAGCCCCCGAAGAAAGGCGAGGAGCCGAAGAAGGGTAAGGGGGAGAAACCACCACCAAAGCACAAGCCGCCACACGAGGGACACATTCTCGTAGAAGAGGTGGAAGTGGACTCCAAGAAACCATTCCCTGAGCACAAGCCACCGAAGAAAGGCGAGGAGCCGAAGAAGGGTAAGGGGGAGAAGCCGCCGCACCATAAGCCGCCGCACAAGCCTCCTACTGAGAACTGAGTGTGCGTTCATCCATGAATGTATACGTCGCGTGCCTGTCGCGCGTTCAAATAAGAGCTGTTCCTCAGAGTTTCTGAGGTCCCGTGTTAGCTGGTTGGGGATCTGTATTCCATGCAAAATAGGATGTCTGTACTTCGCTTGGGTATTTACTTCGACTTCGCCCCCGTTGAATATACGCTGAGTACTTGCGAGCTTAGAGCTTCCCTTGGTTAAAACTCCTCTTGAATGTCATCTTGTGCGATCTAAACCTTCATGCAACATAGATGCGCGACTAGAATAGTGAATTAATAACGTACTGCTAATAGCACATACATAACATGCGAACAGTGGATGTATTAGAAACATTCATTATTTCTATTCGGATAATTTATCTGCTTAAGAATATGTTTACAGAACCATATTATTGCAAAGAGATATCCATTACTTACCCACAACTAAAAGCTAGACTACATGTCCCCATGATGTGTCCAATTTTACCTTTTATAGATCTACTTCAGTGGAATTTTGACAGTTTGGCCTAACTGCTTTTGGAAAAATTTACCGGATGGTCCGCCGATTCTTCCGTTTAGAATTAATCCTAGTCAAAATTTAAATTAAGATAGAGATTGACCACATGCTTGCACGTGGTATGATATACGTCCTATTTCTAGAAACAGCTATGGGACCCACCAAGGTAGTCGGTACAACCAATTGCTCGTTCTGCTGCCAATTGCCGCACGGGCATGGATTAGTAATGGTTGCAATCAATTTGGATGTACTTCCTTGTTATAGTTATATGCTTTGCATTTTTCCTTGAATGATATCGTTAACCCAATTAATCACAATATCGAATTGTGCGGGACCATATAAGCACCTTGTGGTCTCGCGGATATAGTGGTTCTTATGCGAGATCCATATAATGTAACAATTATAGTACATATAATTTATTGGTAGATACTTGATGTGAGTCCATTCGCCACGTGGAATGGTTCTGTAAAGTTAAAAGAAGTCTATATCATACTCGGAATACCTAGTACAATTATAAATCGATTGGTTATAACTCAACCTTGTACACTATCTTTTAATGCTTCCTTTGTTGGGTACCTTGCCTAAGTTAAGGTCATAGTCCCATTTGACAGACGCAGTGACGTTAATATTAAAATAATTTATTAATTTGAATATGCTTTATATTAAAGATATAATCCCTGAATTGAAGCCCTAGAAAGTCATAGCCAACACACTCCTTTGTTTCTCGCCCTCGTGAGCATAAGTTAAATCTAAGTATTTCACCGCCATTGACAGAAAATGAAGAAAATGGCACCTTGCTGACTTGGATACCCAAGCTAAAGTTGTTTATTATGCTCCTAGGAGGTGCAATCATTACGACGATCAAGGACTTTACTCTCTCTATGTCATGTGATTTCTAAAGGTAACATATGAACAAGTGGCATTGATTATGTGTGTAAGTCATAGTTTTTAGATTTTCAAGATCTAGATTGTCACGACCTTTCTCGAGATGAACAACTAAGGAAAGCCTAAGGAGTTATTAGGCGGGCACGAATGGTTGGTCATTAAAGAGATGGTGCTATCGCCTAGAGTGAACTCTACTGAGCTCATATTAATCACACCTCGGACCTTAATTGAAAAACTGTTATATATCTTACCATTTAGAGCTACCCTTAATTATGGATCAAATGGACGCTCAAGTAAGACATGGAAGAGTGCTTTACTTTTGCGAACTAGAGATTTTGAATACGGAAATTTGGTTACAATAAATTAATCTAGCTCCCTTTCGATGCATTTTCTCTTTGTCTATTGAAACGGGTTTTTGCAAGCTATAACTCAAGAGACAAATAGGCAATGATATGTAGAGACATCACATGCACGATGCATAATGTATGTTTGTGTCTAAATCAACAACTAGATCCAAGCTAATTAGTAGGCAACCTATGCTAATCTTTTTGGCATTTTCTCATTTAATTAACATAATAAATATGCAAATGAGCCCCAGATCACTACGTCATCGAAACCTACACGCATGCATAACTTTAATTACGAAACGACATGCATGAATTGAACTACTACATCACATGCATAAGTAATATTAAACTATATGCAAGTGTCACGGGCCAGTTGTTGAGGGTCGGTTCGTGCGGCAACTCAGGCGTCCTTTGGATCGTGGAGGCGTCCTTTGGATCGTGGGAGCGTCCAAGCTAAGCCTTTCGTAGTTCTTTCACCCAAATCTTCGTAGAGAGAGAGAGAGAGAGAGAGAGAGAGACTCTGGGAGAAAGCCTTTGTTTTACTTTCTGTGGATGATCAAATGACTAGGAGAGCTCCTCTTTATATAGTAGAGGGTCTCAGATTACAACCGTTGATATTTATCAGATCTAAAGGCTCAGAATGCATCTCCTATCTCCCTAACCACCGACATTAATAGGAAACTTCCAAAAGTTACGGACAATTACAGAATTGCCCCGTGGGAATATTCTAGAAAACATAATAGAAAACCCTAGATAAACCCTAGGAAATCCAGACATAACAAGTCTTGGGGATCTTCTTGGCCAGATGGTCGATCGGTTGGGGCGTGAAAACCTCAGCCCATCTCATTCTCCCCCACCCAATCGAGCACTGTCCTCGGTGCTCTTCACTCGGGATGAACTTTTCAGCATTTGTTTTCTTCTAGCCGCTCGCCTCTTTTCCTCGAGTCGATGGCTTCTTTTGATTTTTGTTCTTCCATCCATGAGAGCCCTTCTTTGCCTTCGAGACTTGAGGTTTGGTTGGTGTTTAGGCCACATCATGAGTCATCAACGACTCGTTCTTTATTTTGGCCGCTCCAATGTCTTCCATCTTCGGAAACAGCACATGGACTGGCATAATGCTTTGGATTTGTGTGGGCAGCTCCCACTCTTCCTTTAGCTTCTCCAAAGTCGGGATTTGTGCTTAGACTTGGTTAGCCTTGGAACTCTTGGCTCGGTATCCACGAGTTGGATCATGGATATACTTTTGGACTTTTTTACCTCAGTGTGCATGGTCACCACTGTCAAGCATTCACGATCACCTCGAAGTCGATTCTGTCTTTCCATTCGCTGACTTGATCTTGACTCCTCGAGCAATGCCAATAGCTGGTTTGTCATTTGCATTGACTATCTTGTACCAACGCTCGGATGGGTCTATGCGGAGTCCTAACCACTTCGCTGCTTCGCTCGAGAGAAACACATTGGTCACCCTCGTGTCCACCAAGGCCTGGAGAGTCTTTCCATACACCTTGATTTCCACGAAGTATAAATTTTTCGCGCTTAGGGATGATTTTAGAGGTATTCCAGTCCCCACACTGTTGATATTTTGTATCGTACCGAGTCGCACTTTCCTTAGTTCTTCTTTTGACTCCTCATTACTTTCCTTGGTAACAACGGAGTACAGCGTTTTTCCTTGTCCTTCTTTGGACATAGCTATGTCCAATGGCTACCCTTGCGAATTCCGCATGGGTGTAATGGAGGGTGTTTGAACTTGTCCTCCTGGTTAACATAGTTGTTTTGGGGTCGGCTTCCCCGATGTTGGTAGGAAGGTTTGGACGATCCTTCCCCCTAGTGCCTTTGATGTTCACCATGGTCTTTTCTACCAAGGTGGGAATTGCCTTCATCATCCTTGCGATCCGCACTTCGATTGGACTTCCACCCATTGCCCTTAGACTTGGACAAATCAGCCTTGCTGAAGTTGATAAGTGATTCAGCCATGAAGATTGCCCCCACGGTTTGAGTCCGTCCATGAACGCTCCGAGAGCCTTCTCCTCTCCAATATTGGAGATTTGGAGTTTGAGCTCGGTGAACTCCTTCGCTTACTCTTGGATCGTGCTTTTTTGTTCAAGGCCATGGAGTTTGCTTCGGGCTTCTTGTGGAGCATTCTCAGATAGATAGAATGATTCTGAAGTTCTTAGACAAACTCGTCCTATGTTTCTATGTAATCAGATGCGCCTTTCCTCGCTTCATTGAGCATCAATCGCCACCATAGCATGCCATTATTAGTGAGGTATAATGATGCAGTCCATACCTTGGTTGTCTCATCATGGATACCCATGGCCATGAAGTACTGGTCCATGCTCCAGAGATAGTTATCCACCTCCACAGCGGAACGTTCGCCTTTGAAATCTTTTGGTTTTGGCAGGTCGATCTTTGGCGCTATTTGAGTGGTGATTGCACCATTTGCGATGCTCATTTTACACAAGACGATTCATTCTTGAGCCCTTGGATCTCCATCTTCAACGCTTCAATCTGATGGCTTGGTGGGAGTTTTCATTTTCTTGGACATCTGGCTTCAAGGCTTCAATTGATGTCTTAAGATTTTCATCCTTCATTGTAGCTGAAGCTATTGCTCTATTTTTTACTTTTCTTAAGTAAAATAATTTTACTCATTCCGCATAGTGAAAAAAAAACTTATCTCTGATATTGATACTAGTTAAATTTCCTTTTTAATTTGCTGCATCCACTGACAAATTTTTATCTCAGCTACTGGCTTTACCACGACAAGACGACATTAAACATAAAATACTAAATTCAAAAAGCAAACCAAGAGAATGTTGCGCGGAACAAGCGATCGAACAATAAATAGACAGAACAAGAAAATAAATCGGACACCAGATGTACGTGGTTCGGTCGTAGAGACCTACGTCCACGGGGAGAGCAGCAACGAATTCCACTATAGATCAAGCGATACACGGAGATTACAAACCACACTCAAGTCACTCAAACACTCTTAGTGTTTCCCAGCCCCAATTACATTCAAGAACGCACGCAGTGTTTAGCCTCACAATTCCTCACGAAATAATCTCTCAATCTCACGAAGGAATTAATACACAACTTTAATGACAAAATTTACTTGGCTCGAACACTGATTCTTCTTGATGTAATTCCTGCGAGATAGACGCCACGAGCAAGCGCTCATGCAAAGCTCCAAGAAACCCTTACCTCAACGGCCGCACTTCAAAAATCCCTTGATTAGAATATATATGATGCCAAGATAAAGCTGTAGTAACCGACACCAACATGCTTTAGGAAATCATGTTATTCGGTCAACAAGTCCAAGATTGGACTTTCTTCTTTTGACTTTATTCTATTTCCTTTCCTAACACTGCAGGAAATCTTTGACTACCGAACATTAGATATCCCCACGGCTCCGACAAATCTTGCACGTAGATTTTATATCCAAACAAAATAGGAATTTTCAATTTGGACTCCGAATATAATTTCCACGAAAGTCATCCATAAGTATTTATTTTCCTAATTCTAATTTTCACTTCGAGCTCAAATTCGAGACATATTCTAACAATCTTCACCTTGGCTCGACGTTTGAGCCATGTCACAATCGCTTCGCTAGAATTCTGAAAACCATCGCCACTACTCTCCCAACAGCCCCAGTGGGCTCAACCGCCACAGATATCATCCAAGTCCAAGCCGCGCTTAAACTTTGCCGTAACTAAGGACCTCATCAAAACACCAACTGCACTTGCACTTTTAACTGCTCCACAAGAATTATCCGACACAACCTCCTCTACCACAGATAAAGCAAAACCACTGTTGCATCCATATCTGTCAGGAGATCGAACACGTACCTTGTCATTATCAGCAATTATGGCAACTGTTGGCTCTACAGGCTCCACTTGCTACATCAGGAGTTTCTAGTCGCAACTCCACCTCAAGCTGAACACCGTTCAGATCCGTATGAACACTGCTATAATCGCTCCTAACCTGAAGTACTGGAGACTTGCCAAACGTAACTTCTCTGCTGATAATAGGTGAATTTAATTTCGGGCACCACAACCGATAACCCCGCTCACCTTGTGCATAGCCTAGGAATATGTACTTTCTTGCCCTTTTATCGAGCTTACCATCACTAACTCGAACATAACATGGGCAACCAAATATTCTAAGAATAGAATAATCAGCAACGTTACCTGACCACACTTCTTCAGGAATCCGATATCCAATCGTAGTTGATGGGGATCTATTCATCACCGCTCACCGTACTAAGCGCATTCGCTAGAAATCTTCTAGCCATACCAGCACTAGAGAGCATTTTATGGGCCGTCTCTAGTAATGTTATGCTCATCAATTCTGCAACATGTTGTGATTCATTGGCACTAGTGCGGTGTCTCACTATGCCTTCTTTCATGCAGAATTCATTTAACAGCTTCGAGCAAAACTCCATGCTTTTGTCAGTCCGCAACTGCTTGATCGATTTACCAGTCTCCTTTTCAATCAAAGCTCTTAACTGCCTGATTCTGACAATAACATCAAATTTGTGCCTAAGCACAAACACCCAAATCTTCCTCGAGTAGTCATCAACAACTGTTAGCATAAATCTGGCACTCTTCCTTGAAGGAAACTGTGACAATCTGCGAACATCTAAGTGAAGTAATTCTGCAATTTCCGTAGTTTCTCTGACAGTCTCACTAAACTGCACTTTCCGCTGTTGATCTAAATCACAACACCTGTATATATTTAGTTGGTCAGCAACATAATCACATAATAAATTTCTTTCACTTAGAACCTTCAGGCTTCTCTTGCTAATGTGTCCCAATCGCATATGCCACAAGTTAGACTCTCGAACAGATGCATCTGACGTCTCCGCAGTGAAATCTGTCACTGTTTCACCTTGAAGCACATATAGGCCATTGTGTTTCATTGCTCTCATTATTATCAAGGCACCTCAAACAATTTTTAGAACTCCGCATTCTGAAGAATAACGACACCCAGCTGAATCCAGGGTACTCAAGGAAATTAGATTTTTCTTCAATTCTGGAATATGCCTCACTTTAGTCAATGTCCTCACAATACTATCATGCATTCTAATTCTCACATCGCCAACACCTATAACATTGCATTCAGCATTGTTCCCCAACTGCATTTTACTACTATCTGTGCACTGATAAGTAGTAAACCAATTCCTGTTTGGTGTAGCATGAAAAGAACAACCAGAATCCATAATCCATCCATCAAACGATGAATAATCAGTGACAGACAAGACAAAATCAGCATTATCCGAATTACCATCAGCTATAGCTGCAATATCATTCGTAGATTCAACTCTAATTCCCTTACCTTTATCGTTTTTCAGCTTAAGGCAGTCACTTTTAAGATGCCCCCTCTTGCCACAATTCTAACAGATAGCACCACCAGTTCTAGGCTGACTGTGTCTATTCATATTCATACTACTTCTACAACACGAGTACTAGCTCTTCCTCTATTTTCACCTACTAAAGCAGCCGATACAGATTCGCCAGATTCTCTTCTACGGATGTCCTCACTAAGAATTAAATCTCGAATCCCATCAAAAGTTAAACTTGTTGATCCGGAGGAATTACTAGCAGCAGTAACAGTAGTATTCCAACTATCAGGCAATGAGGATAATAAAAATAAAGCACATACCTCATCTTCAAAGTCAATCTCAACTGAACTCAATTGACTAATGATCACATTGAATTCATTGATATGATTAGTAACTGACCCACCTTCGCTCATCCTTAAATTAAACAGACGTCGCATCAAATAGACCTTGTTGATCACAAAGGGCTTCTCGTACATATCTGATAGGGCTTTCATCAAACCCGCAGTGGTCTTCTCTTTGACGATATTAAACGCGACGTTACGAGCTAACGTCAGCCGAATAACACCCATCGCTCGTCTATCCAGCAATTCCCAATCAGCTTGCTTCATCGTCTCTGGTTTCTCCCAAATAGGAGCAAGTGCAGCTTCATCTGATATAGATAATCCTCAATCTGCATCTTCCAGAAACCAAAGTCGCTCCCCTCAAATCTGTCAATTTTCACTTTAACATCTTCTGTCGCCATCGATTCGCTTCACTTCAGCCAAACATGGCTCTGATACCAATTGTTGCGCGGAACAAGCGATCGAACAATAAATAGACAGAACAAGAAAATAAATCGGACACCAAATGTACGTGGTTCAGTCGTAGAGACCTACGTCCACGGGGAGAGCAGCAACGAATTCCACGATAGATCAAGCGATACATGGAGATTACAAACCACACTCAAGTCACTCAAACACTCTTGGTGTTTCCCAGCCCCAATTACATTCGAGAACGCACGTAGTGTTTAGCCTCACAATTCCTCACGAAATAATCTCTCAATCTCATGAAGGAATTAATACGCAATTTAATGACAAAATTTACTTGGCTCGAACACTGATTCTTCTTGATGTAATTCCTGCGAGATAGACGCCACGAGCAAGTGCTCATGCAAAGCTCCAAGAAACCCTTACCTCAACGGCCGCACACCAAAAATCCCTTGATTAGAATATATATGATGCCAAGATAAAGCTGCAGTAACCGACTCCAACATGCTTTAGGAAATCATGTTATTCGGTCAACAAGTCCAAGATTGGACTTTCTTCTTTTGACTTTATTCTATTTCCTTTCCTAACACTGCAGGAAATCTTTGACTACCGAACATTAGATATCCCCACAGCTCCGACAAATCTTGCACGCAGATTTTATATCCAAACAAAATAGGAATTTTCAATTTGGACTCCGAATATAATTTCCACGAAAGTCATCCATAAGTATTTATTTTCCTAATTCTAATTTCACTTCGAGCTCAAATTCGAGACATATTCTAACAATCTTCACCTTGGCTCGACGTTTGAGCCATGTCACAATCGCTTCGCTAGAATTCTGAAAACCATCGCTACTACTCTCCCAACAGCCCTAGTGGGCTTAACCGCCACAGATATCATCCAAGTCCAAGCCGCGCTTGAACTTTGCCGTAACTAAGGACCTCATCAAAACACCAACTGCACTTGCACTTTTAACTGCTCCACAAGAATTATCCGACACAACCTCCTCTACCACAGATAAAGCAAAACCATTGTTAGATCCATATCTGTCAGGAGATCGAACACGTACCTTGTCATTATCAGCAATTATGGCAACTGTTGGCTCTACAGGCTTCACCTCGCTACAAGCGCTATCTGTATCGATTACTTTGCTAGTACCTGCTACATCAGGAGTTTCTAGTCGCAACTCCACCTCAAGCTGAACACCGTTCAGATCCGTATGAACACTGCTATAATCGCTCCTAACCTGAAGTACTGGAGACTCGTCAAACGTAACTTCTCTGCTGGTAATAGGTGAATTTAATTCCAGGCACCACAACCGATAACCCCGCTCACCTTGTGCATAGCCTAGGAATATGCACTTTCTTGCCCTTTTATCGAGCTTACCATCACTAACTCGAACATAACATGGGCAACCAAATATTCTAAGAATAGAATAATCAGCAACGTTACCTGACCACACTTCTTCAGGAATCCGATATCCAATCGCAGTTGATGGGGATCTATTCATCAGGTAGCTCACCGTACTAAGCGCATCCGCTAGAAATCTTCTAGCCATACCAGCACTAGAGAGCATATTATGGGCCGTCTCTAGTAATGTTACGCTCATCAATTCTGCAACATGTTGTGATTCATTGGCACTAGTGCGGTGTTTCACTATGCCTTCTTTCATGCAGAATTCATTTAACAGCTTCGAGCAAAATTCCATGCTTTTGTCAGTCCGCAACTGCTTGATCGATTTACCAGTCTCCTTTTCAATCAAAGCTCTTAACTGCCTGATTCTGACAATAACATCAAATTTGTGCCTAAGCACAAACACCCAAATCTTCCTCGAGTAGTCATCAACAACTGTTAGCATAAATCTGGCACTCTTCCTTGAAGGAAACCGCGACAATCTGCGAACATCTAAGTGAAGTAATTCTGCAATTTCCGTAGTTTCTCTGACAGTCTCACTAAACTGCACTTTCCGCTGTTGATCTAAATCACAGCACCTGCATATATTTAGTTATTCAGCAGCATAATCACATAATAAATTTCTTTCACTTAGAACCTTCAGGCTTCTCTTGCTAATATGCCCCAATCGCATATGCCACAAGTTAGACTCTCGAACAGATGCATCTGACGTCTCCGCAGTGAAATCTGTCACTGTTTCACCTTGAAGCTCATATAGGCCATTGTGTTTGATTGCTCTCATTATTATCAAGGCACCTCGAACAATTTTTAGAACTCCGCATTCTGAAGAATACCGACACCCAGCTGAATCCAGGGTACTCAAGGAAATTAGATTTTTCTTCAATTCTGGAATATGCCTCACTTTAGTCAATGTCCTCACAATACCATCATGCATTCTAATTCTCACATCGCCAACACCTATAACATTGCATTCAGCATTGTTCCCCAACTGCACTTTACTACTATCCGTGCACTGATAAGTAGTAAAACAATTCCTGTTTAGTGTAGCATGAAAAGAACAACCAGAATCCATAATCCACCCATCAAACGATGAATAATCAGTGACAGACAAGACAAAATCAGCATTATCCGAATCACCATCAGCTATAGCTGCAACATCATTCGTAGATTCAACTCTAATTCCCTTACTTTTATCGTTTTTCAGCTTAAGGCAGTCACTTTTAAGATGCCCCCTCTTGCCAAAATTCCAACAGATAGCACCATCAGTTCTAGACTGGCTGTGTCTATTCATATTCATACTACTTCTACAAACACGAGTATTAGCTCTTCCTCTATTTTCACCTACTAAAGCAGCAGATACAGATTCGCCAGATTCTCTTCTACGGATGTCCTCACTCAGAATTAAATCTCGAATCATATCAAAAGTTAAACTTGTTGATCCAGAGGAATTACTAACAGCAGTAACAGTAGTATTCCAACTATCAGGCTATGAGGATAATAAAATCAAAGCACATACCTCATCTTCAAAGTCAATCTCAACTGAACTCAATTGACTAATGATCACATTGAATTCATTGATATGATTAGTAATTGATGCACCTTCGCTCATCTTTAAATTAAACAGACGTCGCATCAAATAGACCTTGTTGATCACAGAGGGCTTCTCGTACATATCTGATAGGGCTTTCATCAAACCCGTAGTGGTCTTCTCTTTGACGATATTAAATGCGACGTTACGAGCTAACGTCAGTCGAATAACACCCATCGCTCGTCTATCCAGCAATTCCCAATCAGCTTGCTTCATCGTCTCTGGTTTCTCCCCAAATAGGAGCAAGTGCAGCTTCATCTGATATAGATAGTCCTCAATCTGCATCTTCCAGAAACCAAAGTCGCTCCCCTCAAATTTGCGATCTAAAACGTGTTAGCTCTGATACCACATGTAAACTGCGTATCAAATCCTTATGCAGCAGTCCAAGATCGACACGTATAGATACGCGAATCACAGTTTCATAAAGTAAAAGAATTAGCGCACCTTGTTTCGGATCCATCGTTCTTGATGCGGAATAGCGAAGATCCGATGCTCAAGAGCTTCTCTTGTAAAACCCCTTTAGACACTGGCTTCAATGAGACGGTCCCTCACGTATCGCTTCTGACGACTCTTTATATGAGGTTATGTGAACATTAGGGTTTACAAGAGGGACTTGAGCTCTATTTATAGAGATTGTAATCTATCCTCTCATTATAGATAAGGTTTATCTCGGCCCACACTATCTAGCCTCATATTAGACTAAATAGGAAACTATATATCTTTTCTTTATTAGACCAATTAATATTTACAATAACAATTAATAAAGCCCACATCATCAACATCAACATCACCTTTATCCCAAACCAGTTGGGGTCGGCAAAAAAGATATATATTCTAACATTCTCCCACTTGGGCTATATTAATTGAAATTGTACTGTATATGCGCATCTTTATATTGGTCTAGAGATAATTCCTAATAGTCAATCCGATCCCATAAAGTCTCAAACACCGAATCATGCCAGTAACTGCATCAATAGATACAGAGCCATCCATGGTTACAAGTGTTCTTAACTTTACTGATATAGATTTAATATGGTAGTGTGGCAAACGGATAACATCTCAAATAATAGAGAAAACTTTATGTGTTATCCTCCTTGTCTGTCACCATTCTCTTACTTTATGTGTTACGAGACTTCATGTATCACAAGAGAATTTCTTTATGGTTCCAATGAACCTACATATGTCTTACCTTTATTGTTAACTATACCTTCTGTGTAACAAGACATACGTTTATGGCCAAAATTAAATGCCCCGACCATCACTCAAGGTTTACACAACACCTTGAGTTTTCAATAGATATGCATTCAACATGAAAATAATAAATTCATGAACACTTCATTGAATGTAAAAGGTCAATACATATCAAAAAACGTTACTAAATGTAACATAATACAGATTTAGACTTTATTAGAGCAAAAACTGAAAAGCTCCCACTAAACAACAGCATCCCACGATGCTTCTAAGCCCATGTTAATGACATGTCGTTCAAATACACAAGGGCGTAGACCTTTAGTCAGTGGATCAGCAATCATATCATCTGTAGAAATATGCTCTACTGTAACGTCACCTTTCTGTACGGATTCCTTTATGGTCAAAAACTTGACCTCCATATGCTTAGACCCCTTGAGACCTCTGTTGTTGTTAATGAACAACACTGCAGAGTTATTGTCACAATACAACTGTATGGGTCTATCAACAAAATCAAACACGATCAACTCCCTAATGAGATTCCGGAGCCAAATAGCTTGAGTAGCAGCTGAAAAGCATGCTATAAACTCCGCTTGCATAGTAGAGGATGATATCGTTTTCTGTTTCTGACTTTTCCATGAAACTGCACCACCTGCTAACATGAAGATGTACCCTGTTGTGGACTTCTTGTCATCCTGACAACCAGCATAGTCTGAATCTGAATACCCTATCAACTGCAGATTTTGAACATATCTGTAAGTCAGCATATGGTCCCTAGTCCTTTTTAAGTACCTCAAAACTTTCTTGGCAGCAACCCAGTGATCGTGTCCTGGATTTGACTGATACCTGCCTAAAAGTCCTGTTGCAAAAGCAATGTCTGGTCTAGTACAAACTTGAGCATACATGATACTACTAAGTGCACTAGCATAAGGTACATTCTTCATCTGTGCTTTCTCAGTATCTGAATGAGGACATTGTGAAAGACTCAATTTATCACCTTTACAGACAGGAGCAATTCCTGGTTTGCATTGTTGCATATTGAATCTTTCCAAAATACAATCAATATATGCCCTCTGAGATAAGCCTAGAATGCGGCGAGAACGATCCCTGTGAATCTCAATGCCAAGAACAAAAGACGCCTCACCAAGGTCTTTCATATCAAAGTTCTGTGACAATATTCGCTTCGTCTCACTCAGTAATTCAATATCACTACTTGCAAGCAATATGTCATCAACATAAAGAACGAGAAAAATAAATTTCCTCCCACTGACCTTGCAGTATATACACTGATCCAATCTGTTCTCAATGAACCCAAAAGAAGTAACAACACTATGAAACTTCAAGTACCACTGTCTAGAAGCTTGTTTTAAACCATAGATAGACTTTTTCAATCTACAAACCCAAATTACCTGTATCATCTGCTGCAAAACCTTCAGGTTGTATCATATAAACTTCTTCATCTAGGTCTCCATTTAGAAAAGTAGTTTTAACATCCATCTGGTGAAGCTCCATATCAAAATGAGCTACTAAAGCCATTATTAATCTAAAAGAATCTTTAGAAGAGACTGGAGAAAAGGTCGCCTCATAGTCTATTCCTTCTCTCTGAGTAATCCCTTTGCTACCAATCTGGCTTTAAATTTCTCAATTTTTCCTTTGGAGTCTCTTTTAGTCTTATATACCCATTTACAGCCGATGGGCTTATAACCTTCAGGCAATTCAACAAGCTCCCAAACATCATTATGTTTCATAGACTGCATCTCATCTTTCATCGCATCAAACCATAGATCAGACTGAGAACAAGAAAACAGCTTTTGCATAAGTTACTGGATCAACAACACAAACGATATCATAGTCATGTTTCTCCTAGATAGACTATATAATCTGGTGGTATAGCTGATCGTCTCTGCCTACCAAGATCTCCTTAAAGAGCATCTTCAATTCATTCTGTTCTGAGAGATTGAGGAACTTCATCAGGAACTGCTTTCAATAAACAGGTTCCTAAACCTCAACGGGCTCAGTATGAGGTGTAGGAACTCCACAATTGTCTGTATAGGTAGAGAAAACGACATAGAAGTACTCACCATATTGTTATCTTTAATAGTTTGCGAGCAATCACCTTTTTGGCCACATCTAGCTCCAGAAACTTCGCTGTT
>JAGVVM010021400.1:0-21819 GCA_019149425.1 Psidium friedrichsthalianum | reverse complement strand
TAATGACAGGAATTGATATGTTCAGAGCAGTACCATTTTCAGGGCAAACCATCTCAAAAAGTTCTGCAATGTTTTGATAGATGAATATCAGGCAATACTGAACCAAGTACAACACCTAGCTTCAACTTTTGCTGCTATTGCAATAGATGTGGAAAAATCAAGAAACTAAAGCAGAAAAAGGACAGAATAAATGCTCCAAATTCCTATGATGATGCATTTGTTATGCTACCTTCTGCATCATTTATCACCAGAAGGCCCGCAGCACTTCCTACTTGTGCAATTTCCGCCTTGGTTGTGAAGTCACAATCTCCACGTGTGGCTAAAGCAATAGATCCCTTTAGCTACCAAAAAATTAAAGAAATCAAAACAAAGATAACATCAACAATAGGTTGATCGTAATCCAGTCAAATGAGTAGCAAATTGATGATCACAATAAGACACTTTAGGAGAAAGGTAATACCTCTGTGGAGGAATTTGAGCAGCAGTTTGCGGGATTGGACAAAACAAGAGGTAGTTTGACACCTTTTTCAGCATCAGAAGGCACCAAGGCCCCAAATCTTGCACTTAGACCGCCTAAAGTTTTGCCTTTGCTGCCATTAACCCAACTTTTAACTTTTACCTAAAGGTTCGTAGTCAGTATATCAGAGAGTCAGCCTCCCAAAAGAATGATCATATTCATCCCTCACGCATAATAAAGAATTTCAAACCTAAGTAAGTCTAGATCTCGAGCTGAGAAATCTTACTGCAAGTGTCACAAAGCTTATTTAATTCTATCGTACCAAGGGTAGAAAAAGAATAAATTCTGCTGGCAAACTACCAATATCAGTATTTCCAAATCCAGATGGAAAAAAAAACTGGTCAGCCTTGGGATTCATGATTACAGATGGAATTGGTACATGGTGATGTCATGCGGTTACGTGCATATGAGCATTAAGAACACTAGTAACACAAAAAAATAGAATATAGTTTCCCGCCTTAATGAAGAGCATAGATTGATTGTTTCGCATAATGTAAAGCCTGTAGCTTGGTGTTAATAAGAAACATCTTTGCCATAGCATTTAGAAAACTGAAGCCTGCTCAAGTCGTAGAGCTTCTGCAGTCTCATCAAGGACGGAAGGTTTCTACTCACATCCCAAAATTTTCTTTTTAACTTTCCATAGCTAACCCATTTCAGGTATCTCCAAATACAAATAAACCACCAAAAATCCCGTTTAAAAACAGATATTCTACAACTTCTTATCCACAGCGATAGAGATGTCACTTCCAAAATAAAGCTTGGTTCCTTGACTTTAATGCTGACGATCTTAGTTCCCTAAGACACTTTACACCAATCCTCAACAACCATAGTATGAACCACGTGCCAAAATTATTGATATGTCTTGAAAGAGACCTCAAATGTCCTCAAAAAGTATAACGTCCAAATAATCGTTGTCATACTCTGACCAGTACTTTGCGGCATGTCTGGTATGGCATTGAGAGAGTTTTCATTTCATGTTTAACTAATTGTTCCAGAAAATAAAGCAACAGCCAAATCAAGATTTACTTTGACATGATGACTCAAATTCGACTTGTAAATAATCTAACTATACAATCATGTGTAATTCATGTTGATTCCACTGAAAGACAATTGGAGTAGTCACCATTGTTTACTTCATAGATAAATACCCAAAAAACGTGTGAAAGAACTGTATAAAAGTTTCTTAGGAAGAATAAACCGGTTTTTTTCTCAACAGACCCTTACATATTGCTATTGTAGAAGCACACCTCTGGCTACCTCGCTAACCTTGGAAATTGAAGGAAGACCATTGTTCTATAGGATGTAAGCCCAGTTCCAACCTAAAAAACGACAAAACTAAGACTATTTTCTTCAGTGAAAAAAAAAAACAACTGAGATCAGAACTGCCAAATATCTTCCTGAAACTTTAATTCCTAAAGCAAACAAACACATGGCTGCATTACCGATGCTAGATCTCCTAAAACTTCCACCATGAATAGCTCGATTTTTCACGCGCTTTTTCAACTCTCTCGGCTTTAACAAAGAAAGCTTACATCATTGACACAACATTTCGTCATTCTGGATCCCAATTATTATTTTTTTCTACGCAAATAGCAAGCGTCTCTCACTCTATCCGGCCCAATTCCATATTATTCCTCAGCAATCGCAACTAACTATCGGCAAATTAATGCACCAAGCAACAACTATCCGAACAGCTGCAGGCAGCTCTAGGAATCGAACTCGCGATAATTCAACAGCAACAGGCGATCAACCCAATCCGCTTCGACAGCCCCCAAATCAGGAGCTAAAAATCGAAAGAAGCTCCAGCCCCCATACGACGAATACGGCACCAGAATTGACTTCTCCGGCAGGAAGGCGCATTCGAGAATCGTCAAGCTCAACCGGAGGCGAAAGCAATAAGCAGCTCGAAAATCTTATCGAAAGAGAAGAGGGGGCGTCTCAGAAGAATCACCAATTGGAAGACGTTGTGGCAGGAGGGAGAAGCCGGGGCGGCCTTGTCGTCGTGCGAGCTGTCCGACGCGGACGCGAGAAGAACTCCTCCGACCAGAAGGAGAAGGATCAGCGGCAGAGGATGGCGGGAGGGCGCCATTGTCGTGCAGGGAGGAAGGAGAATCGAAGCGAAATCAAGAATTCTGAGAGAGCGCATATGGATTTCCGATCTCTCTATCCTTCCTACTCGCGCAAGAATTACGAAATTATTAATAATAATAATTTAAATAGTAATAATCAATTTAAAAAAAGAGAGAGAAAATTAGGTGGAGGCGCACTTGCCATTCTACTTATGGAATGGATTTCTGGGTAGAAATAAATTTCGAAATGAGTTTTTGAAAAAAAAAAATACATTTAATAATGGCATAAATTTTGATCTTAAAATAGAAGTTCGTCTCACAACAATTAAAAATTTCTACTTCTATAATAGTATTAACATAAAATCTTCGATAGTCGATGATGAGAGTGGCGGCGGCGGCTGGCGCAATGCTTACGAATATATTTCAGTCAAATCTATTTAAGTAAGATTAAAGTGTTTTATCTACAAATCCCCTAAATTTACCTTCTTTTTTGTCAATAAATGCGCCTATTCTAAATATAGCTACCGAATGTCCAATAAATCCACTTGATCCTGGAAAATAACTGACATATCCACTCTGAAAATTCACTGAAGTCCACGCTGAAAGATTCTAAGAATAGGAAAAAGTCCATGATCATTGATCTAGGTATTAGCAACTTCTCACAAAATCCAAATATTTTTATGAGTAATGTGGTATTTAGCTTTAGCTTAGCCAAAGATGCTTTGGTTCGATCAAATAATGAATAAAATATGGGTAATATTTAATATATAATTTTGATTTGTTTTTTAGTGCATAAAAGTAAAATTGGGAGACGACGATTCTGATTTTTCTCAATCTGTTTTCGAAGCAAAAAAAGATAAGAAGCCTGTTTGGTAACGTAAATGATTCTGATTCTTGAATTCTCTAATTCTGTTCTTGAGAACAAATTTGAAGCAAAAATAAGAATAAAAAAAAGAGTTGATTCTTTATTCTATAATCATTATGAAAAAAATGGTAGAATTATGAAGAAAGTCTTAAACTTTTTTTTTTTGGCCAATTGAGTGCCCAAAATCATTACCTTAATCACAAAGAGGGGATCATTGGATCATCACTTATTCAATAAATAGATATATGACTAAAATTCCTACTTAAGGGAAGGGAGGACCCCTAAAGATACCAAAGAAGTTGCTAGCTATGGACCGAAGTGAAGCATAAAGGGGCCTAGCGACCGTGTTAAGGGATAGAGGAATCCAAGATTGTGGGGGATGGGCAACGGATTGTATGACCACCATTCTTACCAGCAAATCTTCAATATACTCCATTACCTGCAATGAACAACTAATAGACAGTATAGGATTTCTTAGAGACTCCGGTCACACAATAGGAATCGCAATCAAGAAGGAGCACAAACACCAAATGGAACTAGCTTAAGCACTTCACCCCGATGGCTTGTAAGAGATTGGCAAGCGAGCTAAAGTGCAGAAATGTGAGAATGAAGAGCATCTAATAACCTTTTGTAATTGTGTCAATTCAGTCCATTTGATTGGCCGGCGCTGACGAGCATGCGCCAATTCTTTTAATAATATTTTAATATTTTTTCAATTTTTCAATTTTTAATATTTTAATAATTTTTCCTCTTTTTTTTTTGCTTTTTTTTGGTGGCTAGCCCAAGGGACACTGGACGTCGTTGGTCCTCACTTAGTAGCCAACAAGCCGGCCCAAACTAAATAAAATAAAATAAAATAAAATAAAATAATAACAAAGCAATTAAAAAATTTTAAAAATTATTAAAATTATTAAAAAGTTACTAAATATTTGTCACGTCAACGAAAGCCGACCAAATAGACTGAGTTGACACAATTACAAAGGTTTGGGATTCAATTGGCTAAACAAAATTTAGGACTGAATTAACACACAATATGTTTAAAATTTTTTTTGGTAATTTGCCAAGAAATAAGACCAAATTTTAAGTACGAATTGCCTATTGAGTTTAGGTTCTTTCTTAAGAGTCTTACATATGTCTTCATGTTTTATGAAATAAATAGACTAATTATGGATTATGCATAATTTGTATTCATTTTATTAGTGCTGTTATATAGGTTGACTTTATAGTGGCAAAACGTAATTATTTGACTTGAATGAAAAAATTGGGAAGAGAAACTGTCTTTGGGAACAGAAATTTTGTGCAGTTACCAAATGCATTTCTGTTCCAGAAACAAAAATTTTGTGTAGTTATTAAACGCGTTCTAATTCTCTAAAACTCGTTTAGAGAACAAAATCATAAAAAAAAAAAATCAATCTTGAACGGATCAGGATCATTGTCAAATGCATTGATGCAATTTTCAGAGAGTTTGGTGGGTTTCCTTTTGTTTAGTGAATCATAGCCACAACAATTACTACACACGTACATACATCGCCAGTGTTATTTGTATTCCATGAGCTTGTATTTTGTATGGCCGTCTTGATTATTTTACTTAGTGTGACGTCCCTTCAAGGCGCCATCCTTACGCTAATTGAGCTCTACTTTAATATGATATTGCATGTATAATAGAGGGCGCATGTAGAAGACTAATGCGAACAGGCGAGGGCATCCTATCAGTGTATACATTAGGGCAGGCATGCCTGAAGGGTATGGCCTCTCTTAGCTTTCGCCTCTCTGTGTCTATGTCAGCCTAGAGAGTGCTTACGCTGCACTAGGGCGTGTTTATTTGGGTGGGAAAGTATTTTTTGGAAATTCATTTTTTAAGTTTTCATCTGTTTGATTTGTCTCCTCAAGTCACAAGTGTAAATCAATCCCCAATGGATGACGAGTCAGTAATGATGCAAAGGTGAAGGTTCCCAATCGAATTAATCGATTGAAAATCACCCAGCTATACTCGGTGGCAGTGAGGAACTAGCCCCTGCAGCCAAATCCCTGCAGTTAAAACCCCAGCTCCCTTAGCTGAACAAATAACAAAAGCATGTTATCATTCAATTATTTTCACTTCCTGTATTTTCAGACATTTAGTCGTTGATTAAATTTCGACATGCATTTTCTTGTCAATCCTATTTTAATATTTTTCAAAATACTTTTTTTTTGTTTTCCTTCTTTAACTTGTTTTCTTTTTCTTATTTACTTTTTATTTTTTCCTTTCTCCCTCCACTAACTAAGGGTGATCGGTTCCGGTCCGGTTCGGTTCCCCTCAAGAACCGGGAACCGGACCGATGGTCCCGGTTCCCAATTTGTCGGAACCGGGAACCGGACCGACCATCCCGGGAACCGGACCGGACCGGACTGATAAATGGACCAGACCGAACCGGACCGAATCCGACAAAAAAAATATAACCAAAATTATTCTCTAATTGTTGAAATTAATAACGTTAATGACTTCCCAATAGAAAAAAAAAATAAGAGCCCAAGGAGCCGAAAGAGATTCACAGACCGAATTAGGAAAAAATTTTAAAAAAAAGGACCGGTCCGGTCCGGGCGGTCCGGTCCGGTCCTAGAAACCCGAAACTGGGAACTGGACCACCCGGTCACCAATCTCAATTTTAGGAACTGGGAACCGGACCGGACCTCTATAGAACCGGAACTGGACCACCGGTCTCGGTCCGGTCCGGTCTGGGCGGTCTCGGTTCGGGTGGGCCAAGTTGCTCACCCCTACCGCCAACCATTGCCCAAAAAAAAAAAGGAAAGAAGGAAAGAGGAAAAAAAAAGCAAAAAATCTTATAATATCATTAAAAGTTATCCACCTTAATGTTGATCGTGCCACGTATGATGGCTGTTGTCCACGTCAGTAATTTCTAGCCAAAATTAATCGAATGAATTCAGTTGAAAAAATGTGAAAATATTTAGAATTAATTGACAAAATTAAAATATTAAGACTGAATTGGCAAAAATGTATTATATTTAAAAATTTTTGAATAATTTTCTCCCCACAGGGGATCATGGATTACGTCCTAATATGAATTCACAACTCTACGTGTCACTCCATTCATTATGAAGCACAATTTGAATGTCGCCCCGTGCTTTGAGCTCGCCCATGACATGGTCTATTACGTTCTCAAGTAATCCATAGGCCTTAGGCTTAGCTATCTAAAGTGTCCATCCACGTCATAATACAAGAAATATGTACTAAAGTGCGATAAAAAAAAAATTACATTTAGTACGTAAAATGCATAAAAATTTGTGAACATATTGTATAGCTAGATACGTACCAAATCATACATTCACTACTGAACTGATATATTCGCTTCCAATTGCAGGGATTGTAAATTTGTCAAATTTTCATGTACCAATTAGACATTGAATCAAACCGAATCAATTCATACGATATGGATTCAACATCAACCGATTTTAAAAATCACGACGCCACTTTATAACCCAACCATCGTAGGCTGCCAAAGTCGAAAAAACTTAACGAAGTAATATGGCGTAAAGCATTGCACCGACCCATTGACTAAACTGGAGGGAAAAAGAAAACAATTTAGCAGAAAACGCAACTAGAACTGATGTGGACACTAGGCTATCGCAACCATAAAGGTTGGATGTCTGTCAATAGACAAATGCTTGTAGTTAATTGCTCAAGTAAATTTCAGTCCTCTCTCCTCATAGTTCAGTCTCCACTCAGATACAAAGAGAGGTAATTTTCAAGTCCTCTTTATCCTTGAAAACGTTCCCGTCTCTGAGAAGTATGTACTTTGCGTTCCACTGGCAAGCTGGTTTGCATGAGCCTGTGGATTTGTAAGCTCGATCCCCTGCGGATGAAAAGTAACATTTTTTTTTTAATTATGCCGAAAATCATTCCAAATAACAATGAAGAAAACGAGGAAAAAACTAAATCGGAGTCGGAAATCACCCAGAAAACTTCTACTTGCAATTATAATGTTTAAGAGACTGAGATATGATAATATATGAAAAGCTCAAAAGAAAGAGACTGATCGGATCTGCCATGTCATACATTATAGGAAATTACTATTCAAGGCCGAGTTTTCGACCTAAAATACAAGAGACAACTTGTGCTTCCGCTCTTGAACCTGTCAGTTTTTAAGAGGTGTAAAGCATATAGACGAAACAACAGTCTTGTCACTAAAACGGCACCAAAGTAGATTATTAATGCTTCGAAATTTGAACTACATTAACTCGAATGTTTCTCAAAGATCTAAGGTCAGTACTGATTCTTCCTTCTTAGAATCAAATTTTGCCCGATGAGAAACTATTTTTACACTTATGTTGTATTCTTCCTTCTTAGCATGTGTCTGTAAGTAGACAAACAATTCTCTTTTATGTGGAAATCCAGCTTTAATTAAATCAAGCAAGTGCAAGAAGGGTAGAGCATTCCATGTTGAATTTGCTTGAAAATTTCATGTTTTGAAATGATAAGATGGACCATCTGCACTTACTTCTTTCATTCTTTTTGGTTACCCCATAATGTCACAAAAAGATAGAGGCCATAAACATATAAATCTTCAATCCAACCCCACAAATGACCAGTCTATTAAACTTGAACAATGAACAATGAATTCTGGCAAAGAATAAGAACAAGCAATGAAGAAAGTTGCATCTCATATAATAGGCCAGAGTGGGCAGACATACAAACAGACGTAATGGAACCTATTAGTCTCTTTCCCAAGACCCAGTGCATTAGCATTATTAAGTGTAAATCTGGTGCAATAAGACTGATCAGGCCCACTGAGGGGAAGGGATTGGAGAAAGGATGTTTAGTGCCCAGCAGGCAATGCTTGCCCATCAAGAAATTTTCTCAAGTTGTCCAATTGGATGGTCCTTAGGCAAATAATAACTCTCTAAGCTTTGAGGGATGAAAGAAAGAGAATTAGACTTATTCCTCTTAAAGGGTATAAATTTTGTCCTGCTTTCCTCCTCCACCTCTCATTATCTTCCCCTCTCCACCTTTCCAACAAAGCATTAACTACACTTACAGGATCAGCACATCTGCCCAGAATATCTCACCACTACTTGAAATGGAAATTATGCAACAACACAATTGATTCTGCTCAATGCTCAGAAAACTGTGAAGCCCAAATGACAAGAACCAGCATATAGGAATTCAAACCTAAGTGTATCATTGTCATGAAGTCCAAAGGCTCCAAACTAAGACATTATATAATTGTATGGGGGGACTAGAAAGAATGCACAGTAAGCATTTCATTTAGCCTGATTTTCTATTGGTTCACCAAGGTTTGTATATTAACTGCAGCATGTCCACTGCAACACAACTAACAAGTCACACCTCTGATTTGGGCAGTACCTATCAAATTAGGAAACTATTAGCTCTTCCTAGGATGTCCCTCCCAGAGAATATTTGACTTGATGGTTCTACATTAAGACAAGAACAAACACTAAACCACCACATATAGTTGCCAATCTGATTACAAGGAGGCTACAGCGCAGATCTTTTCTTTTCTTTTATTTCAGTGGATGATGGAAATGATTATGCACTCGGTCTTGGCATCAAACTGGAACTGGATGTCAAGGAAGTAACTTATCATTTCCTGGTTGAACAGAAAAATTCGAGGCACCAATACAAGAAGATAAGATATAAATTACAGGCCACAAACGATAGAACAGACCTGGACAGGAGTAAATGCCAGACTTGATGTAAGCCAGAGGTGGCACCACTACTTCCAAATTGTTTTTCCTTGAACCTGAAGATAATGTAGATTCTTAGGAAAAGATGACTAGAGGCAAAAATTAGCAATCTAGATCTGCAATGTTTTAAATGTAAATCTTTGCCTGGCAGGACTAAAGAAACATACTTTTTGGCAACTTTTGCAGCAAGTTTACTCTGACCCATAGATACTCGCAGCTTTCCACTCCCTGCCTGACCAAGCATTCCATAGCCTTCCCCCAGTCCATCACCTGACAAAGAGAAAACATATGAAGCTGTGACATCTTTTTCCCCAACACAAATGGGTCAACAGGAGAAAAACGAAGTATGCACAGACTGTCGCTCAAATCGTTATAATCTTAAGAAAGTGGAGAAGGCAACTTTACCTAAAGAACTCTCTTCAGGTATACCAAACTGCATTCTGTTGGCCAGTTTTCTCATATCCGTTATTGCATACCTGAAAAAATAAAATATAAGCCTACATGTTGAACCACATGTGCATGGAAAAAAAGCTACGTTTTTTAGAGAGCGAGACAGACCTCTCCTTCATCTTCCTTAGCCGACGACCACCTCTTTTTTTCTTGGGCTCAGAGTCAGGAACTGGAAGCGGTTTGGCTGCTTTGCAGGAGGCGGCTCCTGCCATTTTTCAATTTCTTTCGAATCTCCTCTCTAAATGCCCTCCCTGTATTTCCTGATGGATCTCCTCTAGTAGCATCTACACGTGCAGCAAGGGTTGACTTTGCAGCCAAAAAGCCGGCAAGCACGCATCCTTAGAGAAGGTGGAGTAGTTTGGAATACTTCTGTTTGCTCAATGTAACCTACTCGAAACTGAGATGTTGCAGTTGAAAAGCCAGCTAAAGTTTTCTTCTTTGCGCCAAGAAGCTGGACATTACATGCTGGCATCTTTGCCAAGGCTGAGAGCCCACCAGCAGTTCCCATCAGTTTTGCAGCAACCGCACTCCCAACGATGGCAGAAAGATTTGGTGCAATGTATCCCATTCTACTTTCTACAAAATCAAGAACCTTCTTTTTCGCTGAATCGAGAGCAAGAGCTCGATCACATGCATCAATTGTTTTATTAAGGTCCTCTTCTGGAAGTGGCTTGCCACTTGTAGTGGATGCTGTAACTGAGACAACCATGATAACGGCTGAAGGTAAAAGTCCTTCCAAATCAACGAGGGTCAAATCCACCTCATTTCCAATTTTCTTAACCACCCTAGCATAATCTATTGGATGATGAACGAGCGATTCAAGCTCTGGAAATTTCACATGGTACTTGCCACGAATAAAATTGTGGATAATCATTATTTCATTCTCAATTTCGACTGAGAGGGAATTACAGTCCACAATGAGCTGATATTCTGGATCATCTTCCAGCACCATCCCATGATATGAGATATCAGAACCTTTTTCAAGAGCATCTTCCACTTTCTGCCATTTCCACACATAAATCAAATTATTTCCAATCAAAGTTGGAACCTCGACATCAATACCATGATTTAATAAATTCCTAAGTATAGCACAAGCATACAGATGTTCATTTCTACATGCTTTAAAGGACAAATGGAGCAGTACAGTACCAAAACCAAATTTCCGTGGAAATGAATAAGTCACCGGCGACATAAAAATGAAGCCATTCCAATCAAAGGATACTACTCACAACAAATGATACACAAGGAGTTAGAATAAACACGAAAGTGAATCAGAAGGAGAAGTAATGTTTTCAGCTCATAGATACAAATGATGAATTTGTGTATGCAACAGAAAAAAAGAATTAAAGAAAGAACGAAAGGGTAAAAGAAAAAGAAAGACCTAGCATTGAGGTTTTCAAGACCAAAGAATACGCTATTCTATTATAATAGAAAATAGTGCTTGTGGACTAACCTGCATTATGTCCTTGTATCTCTGTGACTTCTGTAATTTGGAGACATTGTCAAGATCCTCATAATTGAGGGTTTCTATGTCAGCTAGTTCCCCATCAACATCTTCTTCCATGTTTCCAGCATCATTTTCCTCTTCTTCCTAAGAGTATAAACATCTCAGATCTCACAATATAAGAATGAACATAACTGGCTAAGCCTGTAATGGAAATTAGAAATGAAGGCTTGGCTAATGTTCTACCAAAAAGCCTGGCCTAGATTTAATCGACATCAATTAATACAAGACGTCAATAACAGCTAGATGAGAATCCTCAAAGAAAATCATAAAGAAAGCTTGATACCAAGTCAATGCAAGATGCCTGTAGTAACGAAAACCAAGAAGCATAGTTTAGTCACTCACATGTAGATCAGCCTCATTGTCAGATAACTCATCCAAGTCTGCAAGGAAAGAATCAGCCAGAGCAGCCTGAAACCGCCAGATGACACGACGTCAAGTATGGTATCATCATAAGTTAAATAACTAGCATACTTGTATAAAGCCTGCACAGTGACCAGTCAACTGAAATGCCTCTGCTCCAAAAATAAACACTTCTATAGGAGCTAGGTGATGACAGAAGCTTCACTTTCATGGAAGCAATAACCATTTAGATAGCAGTGTAACTCAAAATCCATTAGTGTTCCACAATATCCTTGGCATCAGCTCTACTAACATAATTCCCTTCAGCAGAAAAGATTCCAAAACACTTGGAAACTTCAAAATTCAAGACAGAAACGATTCCAGGGTGCCATACACAGAACAGAATGCTTCATGAAAGGACAAACATCCCCTTTTACTGAGGTTGCAATAGAACAAACAGACAGTGGGCATAGCTCAAGCAAAGTTAAATTCACAAACCAATTCACCAATGAACAGCGGACCCATTCCGTATCCAACAGAAAGGCGGTTCAACCAGTCGAGGGCCAAACTGGAAAAAGGAGCATGCGACAGCAGAACAGTCGTCGTCAAAACGGTCACGACAGTGCAAAGAAACTCACCATGATTCCGAAGCCCAGCGCTTGAACCTTAAGCCGAGTCGCCCGATTCCCACCCTGGCCACATACAACGTTCGAGCAGAGGGAGAGCGAACGTCAGAAGAAGCGACCGAATCGAAATTCGAAACCCTAGCAGAACGAATACACAAGACGGAACAAACGAGAGAAATCCCAATCCACCGCGAGCAAAGTACCTTCACGGCGGAGCTGATTTCTCTAGCAGTAAGAGCAACGATCCCGCGGAGCGATGGAGAAAGAAGGCAAAACCGACCTTCGCGAAGAAGATGATGGGCTCAAGCTCATGACGAGACCAGCCCAGGCGCAAGTTGATACAAGCCCACGTTGAACAAAGAGCGAAAAGTATTTTCGTAATTTAGGCATAATTTATTATTGATACAAAAAATTTACTTTAATCATTCATTTTCCGTAAGATAGATAGAACTGTAATCTCAAGTCACCCACAACAAAAATGAAAAAAATTTAGCTAATTGGTGATGTTATGATTGTAATTTGAACTTTTTTTTTTTCTGATGATTCATTACACACACTGTTTGTATTAAGCTAAAAAGGGAAAACAGAAAACTAAATTTAGAAATAACCAAAATTTCGGATAATTGCAAATGCAAAATGATACTCATTGGACTTAACTCTGATATTACTACTGTTTTGATGAGACGGCAAATGTTTTCTTTTATAGAATTATGAAAGATGGTCAATTAAGTCTATGTCGAGTTAATGCATTTGTATTAACTTGTGTCCAATTTAGATTCAGGTTTCTCAAGAAATTCATATCGTATTCGATGTTTTCTGTTGTATCAATAGTGGTGATCACCAGTACGAAATTGCTTGTATGCATTTTACTTCTTACATCACATTGTAATTTGATTTTTCTTTTTTATCTGTTATCGAATCCAAACGAAGAAAGATAAGAAAATTTCTTTTTCCAAAAAGGAGTCTTTATGTCCTGTGCATCCTAATGAACAGAAAAGCTCTGAACAAGTAGAAAGTATGGCTTATCTACGTGATTTGGGTATTGGGTATTTAGGTATGTCGTATTTCTGAAAAATAAATGATTAGAAAAAATATTTTCTCAAAAAATAATTTATTATAGCGCTTAAAATAATCATTTAATGATAAATATATTTAATATCGACAACATTTTACATCTAATTTTTTTTATTGGTGATGAAAATATTTTTCGTTCATTCATTCTTTATTCTTAAGAAAGTGTGCATCAAATCATTTATTTTTTGCAAAATAAACAAAGCCCCGTGATGTGTTTGTTTCGCGAAAAATTAATGATTTAGAAAATATTTTCTAAAAACAATCATAAAAAGTCTAGACATTAATTACTATCGACGTTAAAAATATTTTTCATTGGCTAGTAATTTCAAGCGATACAAATGTTCATTTTCGGAAAACTATTTTCTAAATCATCCATTTTTCGCGAAACAAATAAAGCTGAATTTCTTGAAATTGTTAGCCCATGGAAAATGTTTCATCAGCGACACAACTTATGTTTAACACATATCCGTAGATGATGAAAATATTTTTCCTTGATTTATTTTTATAAGCAATACAAGCAAACATTTCCAAAAAAAAATAATTTCCAAATTGTTCACTTTCGCGAAACAAAACGGAGCCTTAAAATAATTAGTCAATGAAACATGTATTCGTTTACACGTAAATATTTTCATGAACGATAAAAATAGTTTTTGCTTAATCATTTTTGAAGCGATATAGACTATCAATCCGACGAAGCTGTATCCTCCAAATTTGCTTTTGAGAGCCTCTTTTGTTATTTTTAAATAATAAAAGAGGCTCTCAAAAGCAAATTTGGAGGATACAGCTTCGTCGGATTGATAGTCTATATCGCTTCAAAAAATGATTAAGCAAAAAACTATTTTTATCGTTCATGAAAATATTACGTGTAAACGAATACATGTTTCATTGACTAATTATTTTAAGGCTCCGTTTGTTTCGCGAAAGTGAACATTTGGAAAATTATTTTTTTTTTGGAAATGTTTGCTTGTATTGCTTATAAAAATAAATCAAGGAAAAAATATTTTCATCATCTACGGATATGTGTTAAACATAAGTTGTGTCGCTGATGAAACATTTTCCATGGGCTAACAATTTCAAGAAATTCAGCTTTATTTGTTTCGCGAAAAAATGGATGATTTAGAAAATAGTTTTCCGAAAATGAACATTTGTATCGCTTGAAATTACTAGCCAATGAAAAATATTTTTAACGTCGATAGTAATTAATGTCTAGACTTTTTATGATTGTTTTTAGAAAAATATTTTCTAAATCATTAATTTTTCGCGAAACAAACACATCACGGGGCTTTGTTTATTTTGCAAAAAATAAATGATTTGATGCACACTTTCTTAAGAATAAAGAATGAATGAACGAAAAATATTTTCATCACCAATAAAAAAATTAGATGTAAAATGTTGTCGATATTAAATATATTTATCATTAAATGATTATTTTAAGCGCTATAATAAATTATTTTTTGAGAAATATTTTTCTAATCATTTATTTTTCAGAAATACGACATACCTAAATACCCAATACCCAAATCACGTAGATAAGCCATACTTTCTACTTGTTCAGAGCTTTTCTGTTCATTAGGATGCACAGGACATAAAAGACTCCTTTTTGGAAAAAGAAATTTTCTTATCTTTCTTCGTTTGGATTCGATAACAGATAAAAAAGAAAAATCAAATTACAATGTGATGTAAGAAGTAAAATGCATACAAGCAATTTCGTACTGGTGATCACCACTATTGATACAACAGAAAACATCGAATACGATATGAATTTCTTGAGAAACCTGAATCTAAATTGGACACAAGTTAATACAAATGCAATTAACTCGACATAGACTTAATTGACCATCTTTCATAAATTCTATAAAAGAAAACATTTGCCGTCTCATCAAAACAGTAGTAATATCAGAGTTAAGTCCAATGAGTATCATTTTGCATTTGCAATTATCCGAAATTTTGGTTATTTCTAAATTTAGTTTTCTGTTTTCCCTTTTTAGCTTAATACAAAACAGTGTGTGTAATGAATCATCAGAAAAAAAAAAAGTTCAAATTACAATCATAACATCACCAATTAGCTAAATTTTTTTCATTTTTGTTGTGGGTGACTTGAGATTACAGTTCTATCTATCTTACGGAAAATGAATGATTAAAGTAAATTTTTTGTATCAATAATAAAATTATGCCTAAATTACGAAAATACTTTTCGCTCTTTGTTCAACGTGGGCTTGTATCAACTTGCGCCTGGGCTGGTCTCGTCATGAGCTTGAGCCCATCATCTTCTTCGCGAAGGTCGGTTTTGCCTTCTTTCTCCATCGCTCCGCGGGATCGTTGCTCTTACTGCTAGAGAAATCAGCTCCGCCGTGAAGGTACTTTGCTCGCGGTGGATTGGGATTTCTCTCGTTTGTTCCGTCTTGTGTATTCGTTCTGCTAGGGTTTCGAATTTCGATTCGGTCGCTTCTTCTGACGTTCGCTCTCCCTCTGCTCGAACGTTGTATGTGGCCAGGGTGGGAATCGGGCGACTCGGCTTAAGGTTCAAGCGCTGGGCTTCGGAATCATGGTGAGTTTCTTTGCACTGTCGTGACCGTTTTGACGACGACTGTTCTGCTGTCGCATGCTCCTTTTTCCAGTTTGGCCCTCGACTGGTTGAACCGCCTTTCTGTTGGATACGGAATGGGTCCGCTGTTCATTGGTGAATTGGTTTGTGAATTTAACTTTGCTTGAGCTATGCCCACTGTCTGTTTGTTCTATTGCAACCTCAGTAAAAGGGGATGTTTGTCCTTTCATGAAGCATTCTGTTCTGTGTATGGCACCCTGGAATCGTTTCTGTCTTGAATTTTGAAGTTTCCAAGTGTTTTGGAATCTTTTCTGCTGAAGGGAATTATGTTAGTAGAGCTGATGCCAAGGATATTGTGGAACACTAATGGATTTGAGTTACACTGCTATCTAAATGGTTATTGCTTCCATGAAAGTGAAGCTTCTGTCATCACCTAGCTCCTATAGAAGTGTTTATTTTTGGAGCAGAGGCATTTCAGTTGACTGGTCACTGTGCAGGCTTTATACAAGTATGCTAGTTATTTAACTTATGATGATACCATACTTGACGTCGTGTCATCTGGCGGTTTCAGGCTGCTCTGGCTGATTCTTTCCTTGCAGACTTGGATGAGTTATCTGACAATGAGGCTGATCTACATGTGAGTGACTAAACTATGCTTCTTGGTTTCGTTACTACAGGCATCTTGCATTGACTTGGTATCAAGCTTTCTTTATGATTTTCTTTGAGGATTCTCATCTAGCTGTTATTGACGTCTTGTATTAATTGGATGTCGATTAAATCTAGGCCAGGCTTTTTGGTAGAACATTAGCCAAGCCTTCATTTCTAATTTCCAATTACAGGCTTAGCCAGTTATGTTCATTCTTATATTGTGAGATCTGAGATGTTTATACTCTTAGGAAGAAGAGGAAAATGATGCTGGAAACATGGAAGAAGATGTTGATGGGGAACTAGCTGACATAGAAACCCTCAATTATGAGGATCTTGACAATGTCTCCAAATTACAGAAGTCACAGAGATACAAGGACATAATGCAGGTTAGTCCACAAGCACTATTTTCTATTATAATAGAATAGCGTATTCTTTGGTCTTGAAAACCTCAATGCTAGGTCTTTCTTTTTCTTTTACCCTTTCGTTCTTTCTTTAATTCTTTTTTTCTGTTGCATACACAAATTCATCATTTGTATCTATGAGCTGAAAACATTACTTCTCCTTCTGATTCACTTTCGTGTTATTCTAACTCCTTGTGTATCATTTGTTGTGAGTAGTATCCTTTGATTGGAATGGCTTCATTTTTATGTCGCCGGTGACTTATTCATTTCCACGGAAATTTGGTTTTGGTACTGTACTGCTCCATTTGTCCTTTAAAGCATGTAGAAATGAACATCTGTATGCTTGTGCTATACTTAGGAATTTATTAAATCATGGTATTGATGTCGAGGTTCCAACTTTGATTGGAAATAATTTGATTTATGTGTGGAAATGGCAGAAAGTGGAAGATGCTCTTGAAAAAGGTTCTGATATCTCATATCATGGGATGGTGCTGGAAGATGATCCAGAATATCAGCTCATTGTGGACTGTAATTCCCTCTCAGTCGAAATTGAGAATGAAATAATGATTATCCACAATTTTATTCGTGGCAAGTACCATGTGAAATTTCCAGAGCTTGAATCGCTCGTTCATCATCCAATAGATTATGCTAGGGTGGTTAAGAAAATTGGAAATGAGGTGGATTTGACCCTCGTTGATTTGGAAGGACTTTTACCTTCAGCCGTTATCATGGTTGTCTCAGTTACAGCATCCACTACAAGTGGCAAGCCACTTCCAGAAGAGGACCTTAATAAAACAATTGATGCATGTGATCGAGCTCTTGCTCTCGATTCAGCGAAAAAGAAGGTTCTTGATTTTGTAGAAAGTAGAATGGGATACATTGCACCAAATCTTTCTGCCATCGTTGGGAGTGCGGTTGCTGCAAAACTGATGGGAACTGCTGGTGGGCTCTCAGCCTTGGCAAAGATGCCAGCATGTAATGTCAGCTTCTTGGCGCAAAGAAGAAAACTTTAGCTGGCTTTTCAACTGCAACATCTCAGTTTCGAGTAGGTTACATTGAGCAAACAGAAGTATTCCAAACTACTCCACCTTCTCTAAGGATGCGTGCTTGCCGGCTTTTGGCTGCAAAGTCAACCCTTGCTGCACGTGTAGATGCTACTAGAGGAGATCCATCAGGAAATACAGGGAGGGCATTTAGAGAGGAGATTCGAAAGAAAATTGAAAAATGGCAGGAGCCGCCTCCTGCAAAGCAGCCAAAACCGCTTCCAGTTCCTGACTCTGAGCCCAAGAAAAAAAGAGGTGGTCGTCGGCTAAGGAAGATGAAGGAGAGGTCTGTCTCGCTCTCTAAAAAACGTAGCTTTTTTCCATGCACATGTGGTTCAACATGTAGGCTTATATTTTATTTTTCAGGTATGCAATAACGGATATGAGAAAACTGGCCAACAGAATGCAGTTGGTATACCTGAAGAGAGTTCTTTAGGTAAAGTTGCCTTCTCCACTTTCTTAAGATTAAAACGAGTTTGAGCGACAGTCTGTGCATACTTCGTTTTCTCCTGTTGACCCATTGTGTTGGGGAAAAAGATGTCACAGCTTCATATGTTTTCTCTTTGTCAGGTGATGGACTGGGGGAAGGCTATGGAATGCTTGGTCAGGCAGGGAGTGGAAAGCTGCGAGTATCTATGGGTCAGAGTAAACTTGCTGCAAAAGTTGCCAAAAAGTATGTTTCTTTAGTCCTGCCAGGCAAAGATTTACATTTAAAACATTGCAGATCTAGATTGCTAATTTTTGCCTCTAGTCATCTTTTCCTAAGAATCTACATTATCTTCAGGTTCAAGGAAAAAACAATTTGGAAGTAGTGGTGCCACCTCTGGCCTTACATCAAGTCTGGCATTTACTCCTGTCCAGGTCTGTTCTATCGTTTGTGGCCTGTAATTTATATCTTATCTTCTTGTATTGGTGCCTTCGAATTTTTCTGTTCAACCAGGAAATGATAAGTTACTTCCTTGACATCCAGTTCCAGTTTGATGCCAAGACCGAGTGCATAATCATTTCCATCATCCACTGAAATAAAAGAAAAGAAAAGATCTGCGCTGTAGCCTCCTTGTAATCAGATTGCAACTATATGTGGTGGTTTAGTGTTGTTCTTGTCTTAATGTAGAACCAATCAAGTCAAATATTCTCTGGGAGGGACATCCTAGGAAGAGCTAATAGTTTCCTAATTTGATAGGTACTGCCCAAATCAGAGGTGTGACTTGTTAGTTGTGTTGCAGTGGACATGCTGCAGTTAATATACAAACCTTGGTGAACCAATAGAAAATCAGGCTAAATGAAATGCTTACTGTGCATTCTTTCTAGTCCCCCCATACAATTATATAATGTCTTAGTTTGGAGCCTTTGGACTTCATGACAATTATACACTTAGGTTTGAATTCCTATATGCTGGTTCTTGTCATTTGGGCTTCACAGTTTTCTGAGCATTGAGCAGAATCAATTGTGTTGTTGCATAATTTCCATTTCAAGTAGTGGTGAGATATTCTGGGCAGATGTGCTGATCCTGTAAGTGTAGTTAATGCTTTGTTGGAAAGGTGGAGAGGGGAAGATAATGAGAGGTGGAGGAGGAAAATAGGACAAAATTTATACCCTTTGAGAGGAATAAGTCTAAATTCTCTTTCTTTCTTCCCTCAAAGCTTAGAGAGTTATTATTTGCCTAAGGATCATCCAATTGGACAACTTGAGAAAATTTCTTGATGGGCAAGCATTGCCTGCTGGGCACTAAACACCTTTCTCCAACCCCTTCACCTCAGTGGGCCTGATCAGTCTTATTGCACCAGATTTACACTTAATAATGCTAATGCACTGGGTCTTGGGAAAGAGACTAATAGGTTCCATTACGTCTGTTTGTATGTCTGCCCACTCTGGCCTATTATATGAGATGCAACTTTCTTCATGCTTGTTCTTATTCTTTGCCAGAATTCATTGTTCATTGTTCAAGTTTAATAGACTGGTCATGTGGGGTTGGATTGAAGATTATATGTGTTATGGCCTCTATCTTTTTGGTGACATTATGGGGTAACCAAAAAGAATGAAAGAAGTAAGTGCAGATGGTTCATCTTATCATTTCAAAACATAAAATTTTCAAGCAAATTCAACATGGAATGCTCTACCCTTCTTGCACTTGCTTGATTTAATTAAAGCTGGATTTCCACATAAAAGAGAATTGTTTGTCTACTTACAGACACATGCTAAGAAGGAAGAAATACAACATAAGTGTAAAAAATAGTTTCTCATCGGGCAAAATTTGATTCTAAGAAGGAAGAATCAGTACTGACCTTAGATCTTTGAGAAACATTTGAGTTAATGTGGTTCAAATTTCGGAGCATTAATAATCTAATTTCAAAGCATTAATAATCTACTTTGGTGCCGTTTTAGTGACAAGACTGTTGTTTCGTCTATATGCTTTACACCTCTTTAAAACTGACAGGTTCAAGAGCGGAAGCACAAGTTGTCTTTTGTATTTTAGGTCGAAAACTCGGCCTTGAATAGTAATTTCCTATAATGTATGATATGGTAGATCCGATCAGTCTCTTTCTTTTGAGCTTTTCATATATTATCATATCTCAGTCTCTTAAACATTATAATTGCAAGTAGAAGTTTTCTGGGTGATTTCCGACTCCGATTTAGTTTTTTTCCCGTTTTCTTCATTGTTATTTGGAATGATTTTCGGCATGATTTAAAAAAAAAAATGTTACTTCTCATCCGCAGGGGATCGAGCTTACAAATCCACAGGCTCATGCAAACCAGCTTGCCAGTGGAACGCAAAGTACATACTTCTCAGAGACGGGAACGTTTTCAAGGATAAAGAGGACTTGAAAATTACCTCTCTTTGTATCTGAGTGGAGACTGAACTATGAGGAGAGAGGACTGAAATTTACTTGAGCAATTAACTACAAGCATTTGTCTATTGACAGACATCCAACCTTTATGGTTGCGATCGCCTAGTGTCCACATCAGTTCTAGTTGCGTTTTCTGCTAAATTGTTTTCTTTTTCCCCCCAGTTTAGTCAATGGGTCGGTGCAATGCTTTACGCCATATTACTTCGTTAAGTTTTTTCGACTTTGGCGGCCTGCGATGGTGGGTTATAAAGTGCGTCGTGATTTTTAAAATCGGTTGATGTTGAAAATCCATATCGTTTAAATTGATTCGGTTTGATTCAATGTCTAATTGGTACATGAAAATTTGACAAATTTACAATCCCTGCAATTGGAAGCGAATATATCAGTTCAGTAGTGAATGTATGATTTGGTACGTATCTAGATATACAATATGTTCACAAATTTTCTATGCATTTTACGTACTAGATGTAATTTTTTATCGCACTTTAGTACATATTTCTTGTATTATGACGTGGATCGACACTTTAGATAGGTAAGCCTAAGGCCTATGGATTACTGAGAACGTAATAGACCATGTCATGGGCGAGCTAAAAGCTCGGGGCGACACTCAAATCAAAAACGGAACTATCTAAATTGTGTGCTTCATAATGAATGGAGTGACACGTAGAGTTGTGAATTCATATTAGGACGTAATCCATGATCCCCTGTGGGGAGGAAATTATTCAAAAATTTTTAAATATATTACATTTTGCAAATTCGGTCTTAATATTTTAATTTTGTCAATGGAGTTCTAAATATTTTCACATTTTTTAATTGAATTCATTCGATTAATTTTGGCTAAAAATTGCTAACGTGGACACACGGCCATCATACGTGGCTACGATCAACATTAAGGTGGATAACTTTTAACAATATTATAAGATTTTTTGCTTTTTTTTTTTCCCCTCTTTCCTTCTTTCCTTCTTTTCTTTTGGGCGGTGGTTGGCGGAGGGAGAAAGGAAAAAAATAAAAAAAATAAAAAAGAAAAAGAAAACAAGTTAAAGAAGGAAAAACAAAAAAAAAGTATTTTGAAAAATATTAAAATAGGATTGACAAGAAAATGCATGTCAAAATTTAATCAACGACTAAATGTCTGAAAATTACAGGAAGTGAAAATAATTGAATGATAACATGCTTTTGTATT